>CAKNWW010300546.1:443-10463 GCA_932074435.1 Andricus kollari | reverse complement strand
AAAAAATAATCCATAATAATTAATAATCCATGAATATGTACATATATTGAAAAGGTGTAATATATCGCGATGAATTAGCCAGCTGAAACGTTTTAAGGTTAGGTTATAAATAAATTGTAAGTTGAGTCAAAAGTCCGAATATATTATTTTCATTTTTCAAAGAAATAAAAATAAAGTGATAATACTATGTTTCTTTAAGTATAACGTTAATATATCTATTTAGGTTTGATTTGTGAACTACTAAAACATTATTTGTGAAGTTATTCTCCAAAAATAAGTCTCTTGTTTGACTCGTGTAGTCGCGTTAGTCTTTAGCCTTTTTCAACTGCGCAGGCGCCGTGTAGCGTAGGAGCAACGAAGAGATCATGCGATTTCTCTCTTACTCCGCTAACACCACTGCAGCAGCTAGTCATTATTCGTACGGAAATACAAATGAGCATAAGTGTTATAGCAGAGAATAGTTTGCAAGCCGCACCCGACACTACGCCGCCAGTTGTTGCCATTACGTTTTGTTGAACTTTTTCGAGTTTCGTGACGTTCTCTTTGCTCGAAAAATATAAAAAATGTTGACTTCAGCTCATATCCAAACGAAGTTGGAAGAACGGGGTTTGGAGGAATATATCGAAGTTTTCTTAGGTAAGCATTTTTCGTTCTGAACAGTGGCTGAAACGTATCTCGTTCTCAGTGACAAAATCGTATTTTTCAAACAGTGATGAATAACGAGAATACTGTGAAAACTATTATCGTAATTCCATTATACTCACAATATTTTAAATAAATTTCATATGTGCATGAATATTGTGTCCTTCTTTTTCAAAGGTCGTAGCCTGTATCAATGTATTTGAGGTTAGAACTCTGAAAATGACAGCCTAGGTCCGTTTTGTATTTGGTAATATTTGAATATAGCAGATATCGTACGATAAAAACATATATATTGTGTAGAGTCCTATACTAGATTTCACAAGATGCTTTCGGACCATGCTCTCGTATCATATACAAGAATGGTGTTTTTAATTTATTTGGGGTTACATTTGGAAGCTCCGATCGGTTTTGAAAGGGAATATTGTACTCTTGCGGATTAAAGTTTACGAAAAAATAGGTCTAACTATAACAGGGTGTCCAGCGATTCTTAGGAACAAAATTCAAAGTCTTTTCCAGGTTTCTAAGGCCAAGAAATTATTAAAATAATTAGTTTCATACCATTTTTTATGCATGTGAATAATGAGAAATTTAATTTTGTATTGGCCAACGATTTCGAAACAAAGCAGAACCATATATAAACCAACCTAATTTTTTTCGAACGTAAGTCGTCTTTGTGAAATCTTGGGGAACATTTTAAAATCTTTGTAAATTCATTGAAACCTTTTGAAGTATTTAAAATCTTTGTGAAATCTTGAAATTTTTTAGAAATCTTTTGGAATTTTGAAATCTTTATGAAATCTATGAAATGGTTTCGAAATATTTCTTTAATCTTTGAAATGTTTTGAAATATTTAAAATCTGGTGTACTGTACCCTTGTTGAAATCTTTTGAAATCGTTATGAATTCTTCGAAATATTTGTGAAATCTTTCTCAAATCTTTTGTATTCTTTTGAAATCACTGAAATATTCTTAATCTTTGTGAAATCTTGTAAAAAAATGGAAATAGTTTCAAATCTTTGACATTTTTTGAACCCTTTAAAATCTGCTGTGTTGTGCCCTTTTTGAAATTTTTGAAATTCTGAAAATCTTTTGAAATCTCTATGGATTCTTTGGAATATTTGTGAAATCTTTTTCATTTTATTTACATCACGGTAATATTTGAAATCTTTTAAAATCTTTTACAAAATGTTTGAAATCATTTAAAATCTTTTGAAATCCTCATGAAATCTTTCTGAAATCTTTTCCATTCGTTTAAAATCTTTGTGAAATCTTTAAAAAGATTGAAATCGTCTAAATTCATTCAAGCATTTAGAATTCTTTGACATGTGATGTAATGCGCCCTTTTTAAAATCTTCAAAATTCTTGAAATATTTTGAAATCCTCATACATTCCTTGAAACCTTCATCAAATCTTTGAAATATTTAAGAACATTTTGTGCTATTTTTTAAATATAATATACACGCCTTTTTTGAATCTTTAAAATCCTTGAAATCTTTGTGAAAACTTCTAAAATGTTTTTCAACGAATGCAAGGATAATTTGAGTAAAAAAGATTGTACTTTTATTGTAAGCGTTTTAGATACATCAGAGTATGATGATCACCTACAAGCATATATTGTGGGTGAACCAATTCGGAATAAACGAGTAAGCCTAGATGAACTGCGTGATTATAAAATAAGACGTGCCGTGTTGATGCCAAATGGAGCATGATATTTACATTACGACTGAGTAATTAGGTTATAGTTCGATATAGTTTAAGATCTTAAATTCTCTGAAATTTGTGCAATAGAGTTAGCATCACTATTATTAAATTTATTTTGTGAATTAACAGTTTAATTTAATAAAACATAGCACTAATGACAAATTAGTTCAGAATTTAACAACAAAGTATTTATTTTATTATTAGCCTGAGCGATTTTACTAATTATATTTATTAACCATTCTATCACTTGTAATTTATATTTATTTCTTATAATGACAGATATTAATTAAAAAATTAAAAACCATAACCAAACAACATGGTTACAGTAATTAAGGAAAATGGTTGAAAAGATCATTTACCTTAGTTAAGTTTACTATTTGACAGTAGTTAAGTTTACAAAATTGTAGTTGAACTAACCTGTAATAACAGATTGATTTTACAAAATATTCTAGTTAAATTTACTAGTTTGTATTTGGTTACACTTACAATGATATTCATAGTTCAGATAACCGTAAAAAGTAGTTGAAATTACCAGTTTTACTAGTAACTGTAACCAAAATTTCTGTGGTTAGTTTAACTAGCTGAGCCTAGTAATCCTTCTAACGAAACATGGGAACTGGTAAAATCCTAGTAAACCATTACCAGTTTTTTTTTCAGCACTTGGGAAGCTAAAAGTAATCGAAGTCGATCTATTAACTCATTGGGATCATCCCAGTAAATATAATCCTTCGGTTGTTCCTTCTCATTAACAACCATGTACTGTGGAATTACACCGCTTCCAGATGAAGAGTTCTTCTTACTTTGTTGTTTTTTTGCAGATTTAGGAGAAGAAGAAGATATTACATTTTCTATAAAATTTTTAAATTTTAAAGTCCTATTCTCACAGTAAAAAACTAAAGTTAAATTTTGTTGCATGTAAAATTTTCCGCTGATAAAATTTACATGCTATTTGGCGAAAGATTATCCTACGATGGAATAAAAGCTATCGTCTGCTACGCCCATAGCAGCAATGGGAAAACGACAAAGCATGAGTGGATTCGAGCTATATAAATCAGGGCACCATATTTGAAACAACTATTCGCTTACTTCATTATTAATTTGAAAATAATAAGACTTATAAAATACAATAGTTAAAATGTGTTGCAGGTACATTTTGGAACGGTTAAAAATCGAATGTATTTCCGTGAAAGTTTAAGCGAGGTTAGGAGAATAATTCTGACAGCCGGGAATCCCTTTTCTGCTCCAATTTAATTAAGTTAAAAGACGGTAGATAGCGCTGGTGTCGCAATTCTCGTATCTTTTCGAATAAAAATAGAGCGATAATGATACGAAAGATTATCCAGGCAAGGTAAAAAATGGAAAATTATCTTCGATTCGTGTGAAGTCTAACCGGCAAGGTTATTTTTTGTTGCAGCGAATCTTTCACCTGGAATCGATGTAAACTTTATCTTTCGTTTTTTCTGTGCTGACACACAGCCCCATCTCTAATGTAATGTTTTCGATTCGCATTTGTTGTATTTATAATCATACGATAATTTTCAAAAACATTTCCATTTACATAGCAGTTTTTAGGTACTTTCTTCAAGAGGAGTTCAAGTAAGCCTTTAATTTCAGGTAAATGTAAATCACCTACATTGATATAGTTTCCAACAAAACTTATCGGTGAATCTCCAATCATTAATCTGTCTTTGGATCGTTTTCGCACGCTATACACATTATCGATAATATTATTTCTCTCCCCTAACAATATGAGATATTTGTCCACAATGTCGTTTTGTGAATTGTTAATTGTTGATTCTAAATCTTCTGAATTATTTGCTGTTTTGTATGAACTTTTACCACCATCCATTTCATCATCATCATCATCAAAATCATCATACTTAAGTGTCTTAAGTCCATTAACTATTATCTCAAATGGTGAAACAATCGGATTAAATGTATTGTCTAAATTGATTTCAGCCCTTTTTTCCTAATATTAATACTTTATGTTTATTTCGAATCGATTCACTAGCTCTTGTGATTTCATGTAAAATATCTCTTTGCTGGAGATAATTCTCTTTCGTGTTACTACCTTTATCTGATAATTATAACCCTTATATAGAATTCACTTGACCAGGTTTATGAAACAATAAAATCCTTTTCTATATCTAACACAATTTAATTCACTATTTTTATCGATTACAATAAATCCATGTTTATGGTTTTTCCAGCATGCTATACATAATTCTTTAAACCGTGCATAAGACATGTCTATATTAATATGATCATTATATATATGCTTAAGATTCTTCTCGTCTTGATTAAATAGTATAAACAAATTAAAGTTATCGCGTACTAGATATTTTGGAATGCGTGCATACGTTTGACACAGGTAGAAACAGTCAACTTCTCGGTGTCTACCCATACAAAAGAAGGCTTTTATATTATCCTACTTCTCACACGCAACGTCATTGAATACGAATATTTAATTGGATTTTGCCTTATTCGGTGTGATCACTTCTTCATGCTCATTAAATGGAAAGTGCTCAACGCCATCTACAGACTGCAGAAGCGTTTCTAAGAACTTATATTTTGGTAAATTTAACGACTTTGAGTAAACGTATACGTTCTTAAACCTTAATCCATTTGGATGTGTTATTAGAGCAAGGAGGGCGTTAGTTTTCCCACAATTTGATGATCCACAAAATACTGCTCGCACACAGTCTGGTAGTAAATCACCATGTCGTTTCTTTTTTCGTGTATTATGCGACTGCTCAAGTACATGAAAGTTTAAAATTGGTAATTTCATCGACGGTGTTTTAAACTCCATAAAGTTCAAGCTACGATTGACATAAAACTATAAATAAGACGTTTATATAGATTAACGCTTAGTCGTAAAGTTAAAGTCATACTGATATCATCGTACACGCAGAGAAAAAGAAAGCTAAAGTCAGTCGTCGAAGGATCTTGAAAGAGGCAACACGCGGTAACGATTTAATTAACAGAGTCATTAATGGTCTGCCAATAGAATTGTATCTGCCTGGTTATCAACTTTGTGGACCAGGTACAAAGTTATCAAAACTCATTGCGCGAGGTGATCCAGGAATCAGTCCCCTGAACGCAGCTTGTAAGCAACACGATATCGCCTATTCACAGAATAGAGTAAACGTTGGAGGTGAAAAAGCCAAGAAATCTATAATCTCCAGCCAAGATGCGCGAAAAGTGATTAGGACTGCCTTGAAAGGTGCGCGTGAAGCTGTAAAAAAAGCTGATGGAAGAAAAAATTTAAAAGAGACAAGCATCATAGCGGCACCTTCTAAAATTTGTGGCTTTCTTCCCTTTCTCATACCTATTTTTGCAGGTCTCAGTGCCACAGGAGCGTTAACCGGTGGAGCTGCAGGTATAACCAAAGGTATTAATGATGCAAGCGCGGCTAAGCGAGAGCTTGAAGAAAGTAAACGTCATAATAAAACAATTGACGCAATAGCTGCAGGAAAGGGTTTATATATTAAACCTTACAAGCAAGGTTTAGGACTACATCTAAAGAAACACAATTTGAAGAAAAAAGATCAATCACAAAAGTAGTTTTTAAGGTACCACGTAGAGCTTTGACAGATTTCGATTTATTCAAATACGCGAAATCCATAAAAATTCTGAATTTCCGTGGAGCTTTTATGCGAAATGACAGTAAAGGTGTTGGTAGCGTAAAATATAATCATGAAATGTATCAAAATTATGACCCGTTTGTATGCGGCCATTTATGTCTCAAATTTCGATGTGATCAACTGGAATCGCGAAGTATGTACAATCTATATAAGAAGGTATATTAATTATCTTAAGTCAGGCAATCCCTTACCGTCATGAACGATACATCATCATTTACTTTGACTTTATCGGGAACTTCGTCCACACTAGAAACGCAATATTTTCCACCAATTGAACTTTTACCTAATTACAATTATGCTCTTGGACTTGTAGAGTTTCTAACGTTCAATTCAATTCCGAACATAGATGCCGGTGAAAATGTGTTTTACGTAGGTGAAGAAGAAATTGTTATACCTATAGGTAGTTATGAAATAGAGGATATTTATAAATATCTTCAGAGTGTTTTAACCCTTGCTTGCCACACCTCCGCGGAGTAACACGCTTGCCACACTGGGGTGTCGGCCACCCCAGCCATAAAAACTGTAATTAAAAATTAGCTATTGGATATTTTTCTTTAAAAATTGGTGTGGATCTTCTCAAGAGCTTACTTTATTATGTCATATAGGTTATATAGCCAAAAATTTAATTTAAATACACTAAAAATCGTGCAGAAGTAAAAAAAAATGACAATTTTTACAAAAAAATTCATATTTTTTTTATTTTTCAATATTAAGGGCTATCATTTCAGATGAGTCTTCTACTGATGTGTCACTATAAGAAAAAAATAATTATTTTACAGGATCTTTCAAAAAAGGTATTTATTCTGAGGAATGAAGGACGAAATTTTACGGAAAAATTAGTTATGCATTTTTGCCAAAAAATTATTTTTTATTTATGAAAAGAAAATCTTACATTATTTTTACTCAAAATGATAAAAAACATTATCCTGGAGAAAAATTAATCAATTTGAAGTATTATTTTATACATCAACATCAACAAAGTCATTGCACATAGGTACGCTGTGCAGTTGACATACTGCACGATGACAGGATGTACAGATTGTACAGCCTGATTTGCTTTTCCTGTCTTATTTTCTTGTGCAGATTTCACATCGACGTTGAGTTTTGAATACAACTCTCTGCAAATTTTCGGATTGAAAGTTTCAAAATCCCAGCAAAAAAAAATTCAACCCGAAAAATCAATTTCGATCATACTTGCCACACTGGGGTGTTTGACACCCCACGCAACTTCGAACAGTTACCACAGACACGTAAACTATTGCAGCGCTATGCCAATGCCCTGAATAAGTACTGGCAGTCTCGAATTATTGACAAATATTGAGGTACAGTGATTTCCTTCACGTTTATGTACTTAAAATTAAGAAATAAAAAGCCTGGGGTGTAATCCACCCCACAGTGGCAAGTAAGGGTTAGCAAAAAAAGGTATTGATATTAATATTCAACCGAATATTAATACATTACGCAGTGAAATAATTTGTAACTGTGACATAAAATGTAAACCAAGAAATTCGATAGGTCGTCTTTTGGGTTTCAATTCACGTATATTGGCAGCTAATCAGATTCATGTATCTGATCAACCAGTCTCCATAATCAAAAAAAACTCCCTACGAATTGAGTGTCACTTTACCACAGGAGCGTACATTAATGATCATAGGGTGCATACTATTCATGAATTTTTACCCTCTGTTCCGCCAGGATATAAGATAATAGAAGTTCCGTCACACGTCATTTATCTTCCGGTGCCGTCAAAACCATAGATTACATTCAATTGCGAATAATTGATCAAGACGGACAATTGGTTAAGTTTCGCGGGGAATTTATAACAATAAGATTACATATTAAATCAACGCGGTAAAAGAAATGGGAATTTTATATAATAGGAGGATTGGTTACAGTTATAACAGTGGTGTAACATGTCGCCATTAGATCAGTCACAAACGCACTCTCGAAGCGATAACACGTAAAAACGTGCTATATCTACCAAGCCTACATCTCAAGCTCAGACCACACAGTTTAAAGAGCAGAGGAGGGAGAGACGTAAATGATTCAGGAGAATAAAATTATATTGCTCTTGTGTTTTTGTATTTGTATATCGCAGTATTATTCTGTGTCATGGAAGAGGAAATTTTAAATATTGAGACACCTATTGTCTTTGACGAATCTATCGCTCATTGCGAAGTACATGTCCATCAGCATTACACCTCATCAACATTCAATAATAGTGGTGAAATTCGAATCGCTGTGCAACATCAAGATCTCTGTTTACTTCCTCAAAAAAGTTCGCTTCATGTAAACGGAAAATTGTTGCAGTTAGATGGAACTTTAGCGGTTAGAACGGGTTTGGTTCATAACGCTATCTGTCATTTGTTCGAAGAAGCAAGATATGAAATAAATGCAGTTGAAATTGATAGAATAATAAATCTTGGTCTCACAACTCTCATGAAAAATTATGTGACTGTAAAAACATCAACTCAATTGGAAAAACCTAGATATATTATATTAGGGTTTCAGAAAAACAGAAAGAACAATGTAGGTGGAAAGTCCAGTTATTTTGATCACTGCAAAATTAGTGAAATATGCTCCACTCAGGGCCATTGATTGATCAAAACAGAATGAATCTCTCAAATTTGCACAGGTTGACATTCGACTCGAGTTCGAAGCTAGAGTGAACTTTCCTGCTCAAACTTCAGCGTACTGCTTAATTTTACATGACCGCACAGTCGAGTACACTCCAAAAAGTGGAGGGTTGAAAAAATTTGTATAAATCGTTCTAATTGCGTTTATTTAGTTAGTTTCACTTAGAGTGGGGTACGTGGTGGACGCTCAAGGATTTAAGCTGTCAAATAATGAATTTGTGTTAAAAGAATTAGCTATATTTCCAATAAATGATCATTCTGTAAAACCTTTTATTTTTGTCTTACAATCTCCTTGTGAATAGAGCAGGTTATCTGCGAAATAAAAAAAAAGTAACACTTGGTTGAAATACAGTTTTCACGGTATTCCGTGGTAATCTGGCGATATGCCTTATGATTTAGGAAAAATAATATTGAACTTTGTTTTAAAGGATGCTAGTAAAATTTATGTAAAAGGTTCAGAAAAGAAAGAGTGGTTAAAAAATCTAATGCAAAAAACAACGAAAATTATTGATATGCATGATTTAGAGTGCCCCTCGATGAAAGTGTTACGTAAAATGTCCAGCACTAGGGTTGAATGTCTACGTCATACGAGTGCAGAGAATTACAGTTGTGCGTTACAAAACGTTATAATATTGGAAAACTGGTTATCCAAATCTTTGTCATCGATATGATAAAAAAATGTATACTTTATAAGCATAACAAAAGTGTAAGGTTTTTTAAGTTTTAATTAAAATGAAAATATTTAAAACGACAAATCCTGAGTTTTTTGTATATATTCCTTCACTTTTTAGGATAAGAAATGGTATTTATCTCACTCGTTCTTTTATTCTATACAGTTACTCTACACACTGAGTCTTTTGCCCGGTATCCGCTGATTGTACTAGGTCAGGAATCATAACATATTACGCATAAGGCTTAAACAGACATACTCTTCAACTCAATGCTTTTAAGCAGATGTATTTAAATCTAATTTATGAAAGTTTTCATAATTTATAATGATAAGAATAATAACAATAGGGATGAGGAAAGGTTTTTATAATTTGATTATGAACTAAAATGTGAAAATTTGAAAATAAAGCTTCAGAAATTTTTATTAGAAAAAATTGAAAATAAAGTTTAAATGATTTTTATGAAAAATTATAAAAGGTTTTTAAAATTTTATTTTTTTTTATTTTAGGTTCTACAGGGTGTCCCAGTACTCAAGGTACATTTTTATATTTTTGAATTCCTCATAAAAAATGAAGTTAAAAATACTAATAAAAATTTGTTCTAAAGTTAATAATTAATGAGTAATTAACAATTAAAGATTAACCAATGGGAAGCATGTGTTAAATGGAGGACAATCCTTGTGTCACTGATGAGGTTGTGTGCGTAAAAGAGGAATTTTAAATTTGCAGG
>CAKNWW010300493.1:0-10351 GCA_932074435.1 Andricus kollari | reverse complement strand
TTGTCCGTTTGGTCCCATCAGGTCATGCTCAAGGTCAGTTCAAGGTCAAACTTACAAAATTCATCGCCAACCAATTAAGTCAGGGTGCCTATAGGTCTTCAGGGTCGCTGAATCCGATTCTGTTGTCCGTTTGGTCCCATCAGGTCAGGCTCAAGGTCAATTCAAGGTCAAACCAAACAATCAACGGATTTGAATTCAGCTACCCCGAAAACATATAGGTACCCTGACTTAATTGGTTAACGATGAATTTTGTAAGTTTGTGAGTTGTTTAAACAATTTATTATTGATTATGACTATTTTCTCTTAGATGAATGCTAGAAAGTTGCGGTTTCTTCTAAAATTTTTAACTTTGCTTTGCCTTTTTAGTTCTGAACAAATGATAAATAAATATTAGAGAGAAACATATTTGAATCAATCTCTTTCTTTTCCGTGAATTTAATTTTCTGGCGGGGGCTGATATCAAAATAATTTCAAAATTTTCTTTTAGCAAAAATAAATCACTTAAAAAAGGGAAATACTATTTAAAGATGACTATTGTTGACGTTTACTTATTATTTGTTCATAACTAAAATGTCAAAACAAAACTTAAGATTTCAGGAAAAAAGCAACTTTCTAGCATCATTCAAATGTAATATTATCAATAATAACAATAAGTTGTTTGAGAAAATATTTTGTTAACCTAATTTAATTATTTAACTCACTCCAAGTGAAAAGTGAACAAGAAGTTGATAATTTCAGAATAAACTGCAATTTCCTAGCATTATTCTAAGGGACTATTATTAACAATAATAATAAATTGTTTAAACCATCATGTTTGTTAACATTAATGAACTAGTAACTCTCTCTAATTGAAAATTAGACAACAAGTGAATAATATAATTTAAAAAATAATGAATTTGAAGAGAAAATTCAAGAATATTGTAAAATATTTGAAATGATTTTCTCAAATTTCGAACAAGAATTTACAAGTTTTGAAGCAAAACTTTTTCAGTTTCAAGAAAACGAAAAACTGTTTTCAAGATTCCTGGGAAAGTTATGAATGATTTTGTATTTTAAAAAATGTTTTCTCTGATTCATCAGTTCAAACAATCAAAAGGCAATGTTTTGAAATTGAGGAAAACTGAGTCACGTTTATAGTTTCACAATATTACCGGCGTGGTATTTCAATAGAGTTAAAAATGCAACATCATCACGTTCTTTTATTCAACTTCTCTATTTTTCATGTTTTCCATTTTGATAATCTTTTTTTAATTATTATATGTAACCATAAGTAAATATATTCATTTGCATCCAACAATTAGTTGTCTTGCATCTACATTGGTACGACCCCTTGGTACGTCCTTTTATACGTCCTTTGGTACGTCCATTTGTACGTCCATTTATACGTCCTTTGTTACGTCCATTCATACCTCCTTTGGTACGCCCGTTTGTACGTCCTTTGGTACGTCCTTTTGTACGTCCTTTGGTACGTCCTTTTATACGTCCTATAATACGTCCTTTGGTACGTCCTTTGTTATGTCCTTTTATACGTCCTTTGGTATGTCCTTTTATTCGTCCTTTGGTACGTCCATTTTATACGTCCTTTCGTACATCCTTTGGTACGTCCATTTATACGTCCATTGCTATGTCCAATTATACGTCCATTGCTATGTCCAATTATACGTTCTTTGGTACGTCCTTTGGTACGTCCTTTTGTACGTCCTTTGGTACGTCGTTTCTGATTTCATTTTTTATTTGAAGAAAATGGCTAACGTACTAAATGACCTACCCAAGGACGTATAAAAGGACGTACAATTGGACGTACTAAATGACCTACCAAAGGACGTATAAAAAGACGTACCAAAGGACGTACCAAAGAACGTACCAAAGGACATATAAAAGGACGTACCAAAGGACGTACCAAAGGACGTACTAAAGGACGTATAAAAGGTTGTACTAAAGAACGTATGAAAGGACGTACCAAAGTAGGTAATTTTTTATCTCAATTTGGGACGTCCTTTGGTACGTCCCTTTGTACGTCCTTAAGTACGTCCTTTTGTACGTAGTTTTGTACATCATTTTATACGTGTTTTTTACGTTTAGGCACTAAACTTTATACTTATTCAAGCTGATGCCCATTCAATGCAAATCATTTTTACAAAGTTTGGTAAATAATTGCAATTTTCAATAGGAATCAAGGAAAATATACAACCAAAAATATTGCTGAAAGTCCATATTAATTTCATATTAATCCACTATAATTTTAAGATTGTTAAAAATTCTTATTCTCGTTAACTTTGTTCAAACAATCAGAAGGCAATATTTTAAAAATAGAAACAGACTAGGTCAAGTTACCAATTTCTCAGCACGGCCTTCTTATTGTTTTAATGGCGTTAAGAATGTTAAATTATCTCGCCGTTTTATTGAACTTTTCTATTTTTAGTTCTATTCTTAGTTAACCCAAAATAGAGCTACAAATTTTCTAGTCATCATTTTTGATAGGATGCGTAGTTTTTGTTTCAATCGTGAAAAATAACATTAAAAATAAAAAAAAATTGTTTTTGAAAAATGACGCAAATTACGAAAAAAATAATTCACAAAAGTTGTCCACCTGAGGCAAATCCATAAATTTGTTATTAATCATTTTTAGATAGGACGAGTTGATTTTCTCTTAATCGTAAAAAATAGATTAAAAATAAAAAAATTAAATTTTTGGAAAAACCAAACAAGAGACGAAAAAAATTAGGACAAAAGTTTGTCAACCAAAAAAGATCTACAAGGTAATAAACTTTTCTTCCAAGAATAAATTTGAAAAAAAAATTAACTGTTTGGAAAAACGACACAAGTTACAATAACATTTCTTTTAATAACATTTTTCTCCTAAATTGTATCTACAAATTTTCTTAGAACGACTTGAAACTATTGAAATTATAAGTCAAGCATTTCCAAAAAAATTTACGATACTGGATAATATTTGAAATCTTCAATTTGCGATACTGGATAATATTTGAAATCTTCAATTTTTTTAAGTGGCAGGGGAACTTTGTATTTTTTCTCGAACATCTCTGCATTCAGTACCAAATTCTGCGGTACATCCTGAGTAAACTGCAGTTTTCCCACATTTTTGTACACTTCAGTCATTTCTGGTTTGACTTCAGAAAATTGATTCTCGAACATGGGATTCATGGCTCGTAAAACGATGCTTATCAATTCTAAAAAAAAAAAGGATCAATTGTCAGCTCATGCGAAATTTCGTAGAAATTTGCATTACCTTCATTGGAAATGGGAGAGTAATTTGCATTTTGTACTCTGTTCACAGTTTTCGTAATAAGATTTTCCAGAAAGTTGTTCCCTATATTATTTATTTACATTCTTCGTTTTCGTAATAACTTAATTACTTCAATGTAATCGTTACCATTTTTTTCTGATTCTCACAAAACGATGATGATTTGTTCGAAGAATGTTGGTTTTTTAGGGTCTTTTTGTTCCTCAATATTTTCGAAGCCCGAAGATTCTTGTGGAATTGAGGGACGGCCGAAATATGGACGTTTCAGATTCATTGAAGTCTTCCTTCTTTTTGTTATTTTTTGAACCGGAAAATACAGCCGAATCAAGTGACTGCAAAAGCTGTGGTGGTTTTCATTTTCCTGGAACCGAGGAAAACAACGTTTTAAATATGAATTTCTTTATCCGCATTTGACGATTTGAGATTCGAATAGAATATTTAATTACCGTCTTTCGATACAATTCTCTTGTATCTCGTGACTGGTAGTTCCTTAAACATATCCTCGTCCGAATCTTTTTCGAATTCGTTACGAAACATTTTAAATCAAATTTACCTTATTCAGGTTTGCAAAATTGAGTTTCGTACCTTCATCAAAAGTCGAATCGACTTGTGGGGATTCGCTATTTAAATCTTCGAAATCAGCCAAATTTTCGAAGGAATCTTTTTTCGTTATTTCTTTGATAACCTTTAGGACAGTTTCCCATTTGGCATCTGAATCTAATTCGTTCCCGGCAGAGAAAACCGTGCATTCTTTCTTGAGCAGCCGTCTCAGTTTATCTTTCGCATCTTTATTTAATTCTGAAATCGTATAAGCAGCTTAAAAGTCTAGTAATTACTTTTTTGCATGAATCTGATACATTTTCTGATCAGCATGCAAGGCGTAAACTATCATTTTTTTAGCGAGATGAATATGTCACCGCTATCGGGAGAATAACGAATTTGAGCGGAACGAAAACGAGCGCTTTAGTTCTGCTCGCGAATACATTATTTTTCAAACTCTTGCTTGCAAAACCACGAATGTTAACTGTATACGTCAGCTAATCGAGTAGGAAATTTAATCTGAAATAATTTATTGCTGATTTCGATTCCATTCTCGAAACTGTTAAGTTCGTCGACGAATTGTGCCAGGTATATTTCTCCATTTGAAGGTTTTTTCCCCCTGTATAAATAGCAACAAAAAATGAATGATGAATAAATAAAATAAAGTTTCTTTTTAATAAGGCGGAGGAGGGTACAAAAAAACTGTAAATTTTAGTCAGAAATAATTTATTGCTGATTTCGATTCCATTCTCGAAACTATTGAGCTCGTCAACGAATTGTGCAAGATATATTTCTCCATTCGAAGGTTTTTTTCCCCTGTATAAATAGCAACAAAAAATGGATGATAAATACATTCATCGTGAAACACTTTGCAATAGATGAACCAGAATTCTGTTGTGCTCGACTTATATACTGGCATTGCATCGACGCGACATTGTAAGGCGATAGAGTTATCATGTAAGGAAGAGTTTACGCATGAATGTAGACCCTTTTGAATACCAAAATAAACAAATTCTCCATCATCAACTTCCTGAATTTTATATGAAGCGGTCGCTATTCTGAAAACAGTTTTCGAAGATTTTCCCAGTGAAAAGAAAATAATTGAGGCCAATTGAGATGAATTTGTTGGAGCCTTCGTGAATCTCGCTTTGCGACAATCTCGAATTGGAGCAAGTCGTGAATTCTTGTAAATTCGGAAATAAGTAATTTAATCTTTAAATCTGCTATCCGCCTGAATTCGGTGCACAATTTCCAGTCAATTCATTTTAATTCGCGAGATTTAAAGTCAAGCTCCAATTCGCCTGAATTCGTCAGCGCGAATGGAGTTAAAGGCTGGCCTATTCAATCGAATTCGTAAGTTATAACCAACGCGCTGGGCATAAAGGATCAGTTGTAAATAAATATCAATGAGTCCCGTAGCTCAGTGGTCGCCCTCTGGACGTATACACTTAGGATCGCTGTTTCGAGTCTCGAGGCATGCAATTTTTATCAATTTTTTTCGAAATGACCTTGACCACGAATTAAAACGAATTGAAATGCATTCAATTCGCGCTGGCTCAATTCGTTTAAACGAATCAGAAAGCGGAATTCGAGCGAATTCATAAATGTTTATTCGCCGAAATTCGCCCCAATTAGTTTCTTTTTACTGAGTTGGTAAATCAGGCAAAGTTTTTCTCTCAGGATAGAGAGAAACAAATCGAGATGAAAATGACCAATTCGACTATGCACTGCCCTTTTTTGCAGACGATCATAGACCGTCTTATTTTGTACAGCTACTTCAGCTTCAAAGGAATCTTCAAAATCGCCTTCATCAGCGCTGTCATATTCACCATCCTCTTTATTTTCGTGTGAAGTTACGTTAAAGTTTTCGGATTCTTCGTATTGATTTTGAGTATTATTTTCAAGATCTTCATTTCCAACATCGTTGGCACCATTTAATGAAGCTTCAATTTCAGATGATCTATGTAGAATCTCTGTTGATCCAAGAAATCAACAGAGAGTAATTACCAATCTCTGCATCAATCAGCTGATATCGCAATGCCACAATAAGAGTTTTTCCCTCGGGTTTCGTCGCGAAACCGTCGACAGGAAAAAGTCCTCGTTCCAAGTGAGGACAATCTGTCAGAAATCAGTTAGGGGTCTTTTGAATTAAAACTGATCAGGAAATCGTGGTTAGTTTGTTTCCAGGTACTGGCAAGAAAAAACTAATCTCCTATTGAATGAGGAAATTTCATCGATTCCTAGTGAAGGATTTCCTCATTCAAATCTGTTTAGGAAATTCTATTCAAGTAGTAGCTAGTAATTTCTTTTTCTGTTATTGCAGAATCATGTACTCTATTTATAAATTCGGAGGAGGTAGCGTTAGAGCAACAAAGATCTGTTTTTCTCGAATCTTTATTTGAAGTTCAAACTGAGTATACGCGGAAATATTCTTTTACACAACGCAGTTTGTTCTGTAAAAAATATATGGGAGGGGGCGGACTAACAACGGGAGAGTTGACAAATAAAAATTATCCATCTACGTGGTATATGACTAGCTTTCCCAGTATATATACTGAAAAATCTTGCAGAAAATTCATTGCGTTACCGTAAATCTTCGTAAACCAGTATCATCTACCGCGCAATAGAAAATGAAGATCGCCGCTGGAACTCTGTTCCTCAGTTTATTAGTTTTCCTCGATTCCATTGGTAAATATATCATTATTGATAATAAAAAATCATATCTCTAATCAAGGTTAATTTTGTAATATTGAAAGAATACACGGAAAAAATTTGCACTGAATCAAGAAAATATTAGTTCGAATACAGACTATACGATATTTCCATGATCCATGGAAATTTCTCTTATCTCAAAAAAATTACTTGAATGGCGAAAAAAAATTTTCTTTAATCTAGTACATTCTCATGAAATAAGAAATATTTTCTTGGGCCAAGAAAATGTTGTATCGTCCGTATTCTTAATTATATTTTCTTGATTCAATATTACTTCATGTTCAGTGTAGCATCCCAGGAAAAAGAATCGATCTGATGGACAATATTTGAAACGGAGAATTTAAAAATGCCGATTCACGTGAATTGCGGTCATCGGTTTGTAAAGTTTTTAATTGGTCTCATAAATCTGATCTTTTTGATCGGACAACAAACAGCCAGTACCGATTCAGAAAAATTTGGTTGAATATGTCTTCTTTTTTTTGTTTGAATCAGAAATATCAGAAGGACATTGCGATTCTTATTTCCTGGGAACTCATGAAAAATATTGTGAATCTTGTTCATGTCTTGTACGTGACCTTAACCAACATAACGTATTTACAAGTCATTGCTCGAGAGTGGAGAGATTAGAATTATGTACACGCCTAATACATTCCACCTTACTTTATGCACGTTAGAAAAAACCGGAAATTGTATACTTTCATGACTTTTAACAAATGTAGATTGAATAGTTTGTAACCTTCTGCAAAAGTTTCCTCATACTCCAAATGTCCAGAAACAAAAAAATAATCAACAAACTTTTTTTTTCGAAAATTAATTTTTGTCAGCGTTTTGTTTTTTCTACTGATGGATCAAATATTTTATTGATGGTTAATATTAACTGATGTTAATTATTTATATGAATTTCCCTAATGCTTAAAGTTAAGGTACAAAATCTGAGATGAGTTAATTGTTTGAGTGATATAATTTATAAATATAATGTTAAAGATGGTGAAAATGACATACTTCAGACCAAAAAATAATTCGTTTATAGATCCTTTATTTCGACGTTTCAAAAACAATAGTTTTCCTCATTAAGATAATTGAATTAGAAGTCCATGCCCATCAATATAAAATTAAAAAAGGTTCCAAATTCTCCTATTCCCATTGTTCTTTCTTCTCCTGAAGTTACATTTTTGTTTTTAATTTAAAATCCTAAACTGATGTTTTAATTTAATGTCCAAGTTTTATTTGATAACAATAGTTCTATAAATTTCTCTTTTCAAAAATCTTTTCTCGTGGGAAAAAATGGAGCAAAACGACTGTTTTGTTTTCCATTTTTTTCACAATGTTTTTTTTTATAAACCTATTGTTATCAAATAAAACTTTGGCATAAAATTAAAACATGAGTTTAGGATTTTAAATTAAAAACAAAAATGTAGCTTCAGGAGAAGAAAGAACAATGGGAAGAGGAAAATTTGGAACCTTTTTTTATTTTATATTGATGAGCATGGACTTCTAATTTAATTATCCTGTTGAGGAAAACTATTGTTTTCGAAACGTCGAAATAAAGGATCTACAAACGAATCCTTTTTTGGTCTGAAGTATGTCATTTTCACCATGTGTAACATTATATTTATAGTATTTATATGTATTATTAATATTAAAATTCACCTTCTTCTATTTCTTCTTGCAGAATTAATCAGTTCAGACCCGATGACTTTAGCAATATTATTTCCTGGATCACATGGTATCAAGTTTCCTCCTATGGAAGAATTGACACCTGATCATGCTCACTATGTTTCTTTTAAAAAATACGTTGAAAAGCATCCTGCAGATTACTTAATAAGGGGTCATGTCGTATTTGCATATAAGGAAGAAGACGTTATTAAACCACTAAGCACATTGTTTGTCAGTAAGGATAGACGAGTAGAACACGTATTTAAAATAGATAACATGAAGTGGGCAAATATCGACAGCAGACAAGTAAGAAAATTGGGTATCAACCGTCGCTACTCATTTGTTCATGCGCTTGAATTTGCTGCTGTTCGTGCTTCTGCTGCTGCTGTTGCTGACGTTCGTAAATACCGCCGCAACCATGTATTAAATACAAATGCCCAGTTCGAGGCATACGCAGCAGCATACATTGCAGCAAGACAGCATGAAGACATTATAATGCGATTTCTAAAACCAAATCAACCAACAACTGAACAAAACGTTGTAGATGTCTGTACTGTATACTACAATACATTTATTGCGACATACATACGTCATGCAAACGAACCCGGGGGGAAATAGATATTAAGGCTCAATATCTGAATTTTTAATAATAGGACAATGATATTGAATTTAACAATTAAAATATTCCAGCTTAATATATAGATCGTTGTCCTATAGATAAAAATCCAGATTTTGATCTTGCAAGACAAGAGTTTGAATCTCGGTGGATCCGTGGACTGGCTTTGCAAAAATTGTGAAGTAGGGTTTTAACGAAGCTCCCAAAAATGTTTTTTGATTTTCCGAAACTTGCATAGCTATGTATGATTCCAGCGTCAAATCAAACTCAAGTCCTCTGTACTATACACAGGTTTTACTGCGATTTTCCTTGTGTACTACACAAATATTGTAGGTGAATGCTAGTACAAATATGTTATAAGACGGGCGCAGCCATTAGATTGTAGATTTAGTAGAGACTTCTTGTAGATACCCCGATCAGTCTAATTTAATGTAATTTGATGTAAGTTAATTGTTCATTTCAAATAAAACTGAATACAAAACTAAAATGCAATCTTTTGTGGCACCAAACATAAGTTAATTTCCTTTACTGATAATTTTCAAGTCGTTAACCTTAGTGATTAGATGTCTGACGCTAAAGCGTCCTCGGCAGAAACAGTTGATGATTCACTGTTTACCACTTGCCGCAGTCGCAGTTGTTCTTGCTGACAAGTTTTTTGATCCGTGAGATTTGACAGACCATCTCGCAGCACAGTTTTCAATTTCCAAATTTTTTCGGTTGTAGATGTTCCTTATTTTCCATAAAACATCGATATTATTTATCAAACGTTGTAAAGATTATTTGCCTTGAAGAAGCATCATCTTGAATTAGTATGAGATTGAGTCACTAAAGAAAGCTACTCTAATTGTTTAGCTTTCTTCCTCATGCAAAAGAGACTTTGATGTCTCTTTAAATCAAAATTGGTAAAATCTAACTAATGACGAGTTAAATTTCACAGATTCAATAAGAGAAAAGTGAACTACCAAAGATCAGCAGAAAATTAATAATTCGATTAGTTGCAATATTTGCTAATTCAATAGTGCAAAACTACTAATTGCTGGATGCAAATAAATACAACTTAGGATTGTATATAATTATTAAAAAAATGTTTAAAAAAATGGAAAACGTCAAAATAGAAAAGTTTGATATAACTACGCGATGGTGTAGCATTCTTATCTCTGTTGAAACAAGAAAAAGGTCATATTGTGACATTGTAAACGTGAAGTAGTCTGCCTCAGTTTAAAAACATTGCTTTCTGATTGTTTGAACAAAGTTAAAGAAAATGATAATTTTTTACTCTAAAATACAATGGTTCTCTAGATCAAAATTAGTAAAATTTAATCAATCACGAGATATTTCCTAAATCACTATTGAAAAGCAACTACTATAATATTTCTTGTATAAATTTATCTTTTTGGTAAAAAAGTAAGTTACTTGGTTGAAAACGATTTTTTATTATAGTTGAAAATTCATACTTCTTTATTGAAAATTCACTTGTTTGTTTATAAATTCGACTATTGGGTTGAAAAATGAACTTTTTTTGATGAAAATTCTTATTTTTTGGTTGAAGATTCAACTTCTGG
>CAKNWW010300479.1:0-17313 GCA_932074435.1 Andricus kollari | reverse complement strand
TAAAAATTATTCACCCATAGGATCTTTTCTCAATTTTATTGCAATAATCAATGGGACTTTTCTTACAATTTTAAAAGTTGTAATTAATACCTAACATTTTCAAACAAATTTTCAGAAGCTAAAATTTTCAGTCGCTTTTAACTTTAAAATATTCGAATTGAAAAGCTTGGTTGCATACGCTGAACTTTATATGATATTCACACGCTTTAGGTATCCAAATATTCGATTCAATCTACACAGCGATTCTCTCGAGGCTTGCAAGCTTTTTTAAAGCATCCTGTTTCCTGCATTTTCTCCTCTATAGATATAATCCCTTTCTTATATATTTTTAATATGCTTTTCATAAAACAAACACATCCAGGCACGAAAATTGATCAATTTGGAACATGTTTGGAATAAAAAACAAAAAATCACTTAGTACAAATCGTTGCAAATGAAATTGATTATCTGTGCAACAGAACTTTAGCGGAACAATATTTCCGGCTTGTTGGCTTTAAGGGGACATTCCAATGTGAACGGATACAAACAAAGCATATTTTCAATCATTTTTTTCTCGGGAACTATTGTATATAACTAAACGAATGTGTTTTCCTCTTAAAGGTATGATCAAGGAAAGTGCAAAAAAATTTTGTTTGATGTTAAAAAATATTTATTTATTTATTTACAAAATAAAATGCATGTGTGCAACAAAAAAAAAGTTTTCTGCTGGCGCAGGTGATTTTGGTGCTCCTGGTGATCTGAAACAGAAAATTAAAGAAGCTTATTACTCTATGTCATCGCCGCTGTGGCCTGAACCTCCACTTTTTTATTTCATCAAAAATTAACAAAATGGCGGCATTTCTTGTGAAAAAAAAATTTTCCTGAAAGAAAGTTTTTTCTTTTTCTCACAAAAAACGCCGCCATTTTGTTAATTTTTGATCAAATAAAAAAGTGGAGGTTCGGACCATAGGGGCGATGACATAGATTAATAAACTTTTTCGATTTTCCGTTTCCGATCAGCAGGAGAGCCAAAATCAGCTGCGCCAGCAGAAAACTTTTTACTTTTTGCACACATGCATTTTATTTTATTAAGAAATAAATAAACATTTTTTACCACCAAACACAATTTTTTTGCATTCTCCTTGATCATACCTTTAAGAGAGAAAAACATTCGTTCAATTATATACAATAGTTCCCGAGAAAAAAATGATTGAAAATATGCTTTGTTTTTATGCGTTCACATTGGAATGTCCCCTTAATCTGACTGGCTTTAAATCTCAGTTTTATTAAAGCGTTCTTCATATGAGCAGGTATATTAATAACACCGGGAAGCCGATAAAGTGAGCAGTTAAAATTGAACTGGCATTAAAGGATTGAAAATCGGATCGGTGCATTGAGATTCTATAGAGATGTTGAATTCGAACAGATGTAAGAACAAAGCACTCGCCGCGTGATCCCGCACAGCAGAGGGATCAATTTCCATTATCAAGATCAATAAGCGATCGGTTGCGGTTTACGAGTGTTTACCCTGCAGGTTTCCGACCAGTCCATTAAGGGGTTTAACTATTTTCTGCGCAGTCATACTTCATCCTAGTAGGTTCCATAAACTTCGGCACTGCACGCTGACTAATGGCGAACGCGAAGTAGTGGTCGTTTCCTAAATCGGGTATTAAAGGGTAGGAGTAACAAACGGGAAATAATTTGTCTACGTTCGGTACGCAAGCAATTGATGTGACGCTGCTTTTTTCCCCAGATTGTGTATTAGGATGGTCTAAACCCCCATTGCAAAATTTTGTTTTGAATTTTCATGCTTGCACCCCAAAAATTTGTTAAAATAAAAACAAAAATAAATACGTATTTCTTTGTTTTGAAAAACATGGTTATTGAGTGGCTCCGCAAACCCCATGAAGTTTACGACGCGTTTCCTATAAGAAAGAAGTACGTTTCTGTTGTTTTTCTTCTAGAATTTCATCTTCATATGCCCAAGAGTAGGACACCAAAAACCCATATAAGTAAAAATTGGACATACATTCTACAAATATTGTAAATTATAATTTCGCGAAGATAAAAGTAAATAAAAATGTATATGCGGAATCAGATACGAAAATAAAAAAGCTTGGCTCATGCCGCCCCATGCCTGGGGCGAGATGGGCCACTTAATTAAATGACTTATTATATATTACTTACAAGTAACAGTATTGTTAAGTTAGAGTTTTATAAAACAAAAACATATCTTATACATATTCTTAAAAAATTTTACGGAACATTTAAAGTAGTTAACGTTAAAATGATGCAATCCCTAATCCTAACCTCTACCGTAACCAAGTCTACAAACAGTGCAGAAATAAATATAACAATTTTTCGACTTACCTGTGTACACTGGCTTAGTACACTGTAAAAACAAAGTATTATTTCAGGGCTAGTTTCAGGTATTACAATAAGACTCAGAAAAAACAGCCTAGAGTGGTGCTAAAATAAATCCACTAGCGGGATCCCATAATCGTTTGTTTTGCATTAAAAATCAAAGCTAATTTTTATATATACTGAAGTCTTAAGTCGTCTTTTTTAGATGTTTGCCGTATTTTTCAAACAAAGTTACTCCAAAAATATACCGGAAAAACAGTGCTCTCTTCTGGTTGCCAGCAACTCATATTATTTTCTAATACAGACCTATAACAGTGCAGCTGTCAAACTTTTTCTGAGCATTTTTTTCGACATAATAAGTTTTTTATATGTTTGCACCATAATTAACACACTGCACAATCTGATACAATAAAACATTGCATCTTAACCTACCGACTGCTACACTAAGAGGTTAGGTGGCTCATACCGCCCCAGAACAGAGGCTCATTCTTCCACATTCATTCACATTTCCATTTATTCCACTCTTGCAATTAAAATCAAAATTTTCACTATTTCTGTTTCACAATTATATAAAAATCTGTTGAAAACTTAAGGGTTAATAAATAAGCTACCTAAATAACCACTGGAAAAACATCTAATATGTGATTTTATGTGATTCTTGTACTTTCTAAACAAATGAAAAATAGCAGAATACAGGTTTTTAAATGTTTGCTTTCGTTTTTTACAAATGTATTCAACATTAGGCGAAAATTTTTTTAAAAGGAGTTTGATAACGTTCTTCCTGATATTAGTACAAAGAGCAGTTACAAACGAAATGATAGATTACAAAAAAATTGAGTGGCTCATCTTACCCCCTATGCTCATCTCGTCCCACCCTACCCTAATTGTTTCGAAAGTTTATTATTATTTATAACTATCTTCTCTTAGAGTAATGCTAGAAAGTTTCGGTTTTATTTGAAATTTCTCATTTTTTGTCAACTTTTTACTCAAAGCGAGGTAATATATAATTAAAGTTAACAAAACTAATTGCTTCAACAATTTTTTATTTTTTATAATTATCTTCTCTTAATCTCTCAAACTTTAACAGTGAAATTATCACTGCTTGAATCAAAATTTTGAATTATCACTGGTGAACCAGTGATTTTTCGACTTTGATTGGGTGAACCAGTCAGTGACTGAACTAACAAAGCGTTACTGAATATACCATGGACGCCATATGATAGATTCAACCAGTGACATATCGATCCACACGGCATGTTCAACCTTATTTAAGTCCCTTTAGCATTTTAAATCGGTACTTATACGGTTATTAAAATAGAAAAAAAAGTAAAGAATTTTTTCGTGAAAAATGTCGTCTTTCGCTATGTTTTAACTTCTACAATATTTTTTCATATTTAACATAAATTTTGAACTAAATAACCCACAGCATTTTTTTAAGTAACTATCCAAGAGTGTGTAAGAAATTCGGCTACTCAAAATAATCAATTGGCTCTTTGCGGGAAGCCTTTTTTCGCTTGGGGTCAAAAAGACCCCAGTATGCCAGCTATGTTACGCGTCGGGAAGTGTGCCATCGAAAGGTTAAAAGTTCCGAATAATGTAAACTTTGAATTTTATAACTTTATTATTTATACTTAATTATTCTAGTTAGAATATGTAGTTCCATTAATTATAACAATATAATTACAATACGTAATTAGGTTAATAATTCATATTGTTGACGTGTGCAAATTCTATTCAGAGCTGAACAAATATTAAATTTCGTATGCAAACAGATACTTTGATACAATAATAATAAAAGATTCAACAATGATAATGAAATGAATTAACAAAGTAACTTAAATTTAAAATGAATAGCAGGTTTGCTGATACAATCAATTTCGCATGTCAGTATATGAGTGGAAATATCAGTGAGTCACTCATTGAGTCACTCATTGAGTGAGTATCATTGTAACACGTGTTCCGAATTATTATTTCTCTATGTAACCTGGGAACTATCGTGTAATTTCAGGAAAATGGGATGAAAATAAAATATGTATATTCCACAAAATGATGTACGTGAGTTTTATCCGATTCCTTTCTCTCGAAGATTAAAATTCGACTACCGATCGTATTTGTCTTTCCGATTGTGCGAGGGGTCATTACATCACGCAAAGCGAAATTTCACACTTCAGAGCCGCCGGCAGCGAACAGCGACGATCCCATCCACCTGTTTCATCGTTATAACCTGAACGAGCACAATTTACGGCCAATTCGATTAACCTGTCGATCGATTATAATTGCCAGGTCCGAGAGGCGTGAAGTAATTGTCAAATTTATACAGCTTACTGCTTGCATAATACATAATAGTGAACACGTAATAGTGTAAATTGTGTAAAATGGCACATTTGTAGTACGATACAAGAAATGGAAATATATCAGAGAGACCATCAAACCAACAACCGATGGGTCTTATTGCAACTAACAACTTTTTAAGTTACGCTAGTGTCATAATATTAATAATAATCTACAAATATTCGCAGCCAATACATTATCTTTGCAAATGTAGATATCAATTGTAAATTTTAATCAACTAACTAGAGTGGCAAAAAAGTCATATCACTTACAGAAATATGAGAACCTTCTAAGATTACAGCCTCGGTAATTTTTTGCCGGTAAGAATTACATTTTATAAATAGCTTTTTTACATAAGTGTTTTCAATTTTAAAGTAAATATGGATCTTTAACAAGTCACTATACGTGTTGATATTAAATAATTATTCAGATTAAACCAAAAGTCAATTCGCTTATAAAATTATTGAACGGTTATGAATTTGCTGCGTCCACAATATTTTTCGCTAATCATTTTAATTAGTAATATGCCTAAAATTAAAGCAATCACGAATAATGTGTATGCGTATGTTATAGACACATACAATTTTATTTTTAATAAAAAGCTTTAATATATGAACAATGCGAAAGTAAAAATGTTGCACATTGAATAATGTTTGAATATTTGCAAATAAAAATGTTAAAGCTTTATATTGGATGCCTAAGTATATGAGCATTTTTAAATTGAAAGTATGAAATTAAAAAATAGATAATCTTCATTTTTTTTTAATCTAATACATTCCGGTTGCACAATGAAGTTGGTTGGCAGAGATGCTTTTGCTTATTTCTTCCTGTTTTCAAAATTGTTTCGTTATACATGTAGTAACCATAATTATTATATCTTGCTTTTGGGCTTTTATGGATATAAAGATTTACTAATAATTGGCTCCAAATGGTCAATTCAGAATAAAAGAATCAGTATCTGTTTGTATCAGTATGAGCTGGCTGTTTAATGTTCGCTTTCTTCGAACTTTTAATCATTATTTACCAAATGTAATCCACCAAATATTTATTTATATCTACAATCGGAATTGCCCAAAAATGTTTACGTGAACTTTTTCCTTACAATACTTCTAAAGTAGTAAATTTTTGTCAAAATTAGACCTTAATTGATATGTGCCATAACCTTATTTACATTACCTTTATACATAGTTTATATTTTTATTAATTTATTAATTTTTTCAGACTGCGGAGAGTCTTGATAAAGATGTTTTGTCTTTTTTTTCTATGCTTCCTTTTTTTGGCAATGTTTGATGATGTTTTTTTTTACTATTAAATCGTATACACTTCATGTGTTGATACATACGACTTCTTAACTGTTATTTAGACTGCAAGTGTTTGATTAATTTGACATATTTATTGTTTTAAAGTTTCTTCCTCTATTAGCAATTTTCAAACATATTAGTTTTATTATTGGATATTATTGTAATTTCACAATTTGCTTTTTTCTATTTGTGACCGAAACGTCAACCTGTTTTCTGTCAATACATCAATTTTTTTAATGAATAGTGATTCTTTTATTCTGAATAAAGAATATGAAGCCATTCATTGGTAAATATTTATGATAACTTTAAAATTAAATTATTTGCACAATTGAAATATTCCGTAAAATAATTAAAAACTGAACATTTTTAAAGCAGCTTTCCAATTTTCCAACCCCCTTTCCAAATGAATCTGCGAAAAAATAAAAAATAAATTGTCCTAAAAGTAAAAACATGCAAAAACTAGGCATTCAAAATTGAATTCATTTTAATTCGATAATGTTCTATTGTGAACATTTCAAACCCAATGCCTCAAATTATATTTTTTTGACGGGTAGTAAAACTGGATAATTTATACTGTATAATCAAAAAATTGGAATCATAGTAATTTTATTTTGAATTTGTATATCATTAATTCACAATATAATGTTATCCGCACGCTGCTGCGCGCATAAAATATTACTAGTTTCAAATATAAAATAATTGTACCCTATATAAACAGAACAAGCAATTCTATCTAATTCTGTAAATCTCTTTTGATAGATCATGAAAGGTCATCAAAGGTTTCTCAACAGATCATTCGAAGCGCCTCGAAAACGCGAATAATTAGATAAAATGCAGTACTGTTGTTTCCCCAATATAAAGAAAGTCTTTCTTATGTAAGAAAGGTAAATAATCATGTTCAAAAATTTAACAAAAACGGTATTGGTACGTCATTGGAGGTCATGAAAAGTTCTACAGTAGGCCAATCGAAGCGTCTCGAAGACGCGAACAAATAGGTCATATAAAGTACTTTTTTTTCACAATACTTGAAAAATGTTCCTCATATAAGCAAGATGAACAAGGTATTTTGAAAATTCATACATCGGTACAAGTATAGGTCATACACTGACAATTATTTTATCAAGATGATGTTTCTATCTTATAACGAAAATCTTATTTCCGGAAAATGAGAGAGGCCATCAAAAGGACAATCAATATCTCCTATTTCACGAGAAAGCTTGTGTAATTACAGTAGAATTATATTTCAAATATAAAATAAACTTTTTTTAAATAAACATAGTCAACATTTTTTTTTAATAATTAAAAAACGGTATTGGTAGATCATGAAAGGTCATCAAAGATTCTTCAATAGTAGAATCGATGCTTCTCGAAGTCACGAACAAATATATCAGATACAGTATACTGTTATAATACCAATTTCAAATAAGTTTTCCTCATATAAAAAAGGTAAATGATATTGCTAAAAAATTTAAAACCTTCTTGGTAGATTATAGCAGGTTATGAAATGTCCTTCAACAGGTCAACTCATGTATTCTGAAGATGGAAACAAATTCAAGATGTACGTTACTGGTAAATTTTAAATTTGAAATCGATACTGATAGATTATAAGATTTAAAGTTTATAAACCGGTACAAGTAGCTCATCGAAGATTCAAGAATAGTTCGATTTATATAACTAGAAGAAGCGCACAAATACACCAGGTATAGTATTATTATATTTTGAATATCAAAAATATTTTTCACATGTAAATAAGGTACATTTTTTTTCTTCAAATTTCTAGACGAAAGAAAAATCCACTTCTAATCAACCGATCTGGCTCAAAATCTTATCAGACCTGAAAATCAAGTAGAGATACAATTCGACCAGATTTCATGATTATAGCCCTTTTAGTTTTCGAGATATGATACACAGAAAAAGGTTACACACACATACAAAGATTTTTTTTAAATTTTAACTTTCGAGTTTCTGGGGTCGGATTGTATCGGAATATGTCAAGAAAGTATGTCTGAAAATTTATGTAATTACAAAGCTCCCGCTTTGATGAAGCAATGATGAGATAGACTTATAACATGGATATATATTCTACATTTAACACGATATAAATGGAAAGAATGAGATATATTTAGAACAAATTAGAACAGAAAGACATATCTTGCGAAAGATTTGGGATGGATAAGGGCATAAGTGGATAGAATCTAATAGGTTTAGGATCAGATTATAATCTGATAATTATGAGTAAGAGAATAGAATACAAAATTCTAAAATAAGGCAGCAAAGGATAAAATAAATAAAAAAAAGAATTTGGATAATCAGCTTACTAGAATCTGATATGCCATAAGACATTCAGTCTTGAAAAAAGGAGGTAGAATGAGGAAGCAAGTGATGAAACTAAATAGAAATAGATGTGCCAGTAAAACGATAATATAAAAATGAATTACAAGATTATTAGATTTTATTACGGGTCCTGTTCTTTTATCCAGTTGAATAAATAATAACTTCCCTCAAACTGTTATACAATAAGGCGGATTTTTGCAGCTATATATTTTTTTCTAAGATAGTGATATTTTGTTATAGATGAAATGACGGTTTTTAATATACTAGTCTAAAACCAAAATGTTTTATATTGTACTGGCCTATAACCATCATGTTTTTTAATCTTAGCTGTGAAAAAAATTCCTCTATAGCTTCGCTGGGATTTTAACCTACGTCTTCAGATTATCCATTTCGGTCTGGTGCTTTTAGTGCATTTTTAATGCTAGGGTTTTTTTACTAGCATAGTGCTATAGTTTTTTATAGATTAAATGGGGGGTTTTGATCTATTTAGTTTGAAAAAAACTGGGTTTTATTCTTAGCTCTGCAAAAAATACGTATACAGTAAGTTTTGTGTGGCAATAAGGTTAATGCAAATTCTCTTTTTAAAAGTTTCAAAGTTTCGCAATGCAAATAGGAATATAGGATTTCTGCGGTTAGTTAATATTCCAAGTTTAAATCTTTCGGCCGTGGCTATACGTGAAATTGTCTGAAATGAAAAATTACACTATCGTAATATGTAGGTTCACTGGAATTTACATGATCCTGAGAGAATACTCGCGAGCAAAACATGCTATATTAAGTGCTAACCAGTGGATTGCAACTTTAGAAAAATGACCTTCTGTGTCACCATAAATTACGAGAACTGAACTTTTTAGTATCAAAATATTATCTGCATTGTGATCATAATCTCTGGCAATGGCATTTATATTTCATTTGCAATATTTGTCAATTTATTAAGTTGTGAAACAACAATTGAAGATTTATGATTTTAGTTAAGAATTCATTTATTTCGTCAAAAATTTACTAATTTTCTTGAAAACTCTTTTTTTATTGTTAAAAATACATCTTTTTAATTGAAAATTTAACTATTCCATTTTTCGAAGAAAATGTACCTTTATAGTTGAAAATTCAAGTATCTGGTTACAAATCTACGTATTTTGTTGAAAACTCGTATTTATGGTAAAAAATAATTCTCTTGGTTCAAAATTCAACTGTTTGGCTAAAAATTTATCTAGCTTGTTGAAAAATCATTTTTTTTTGTACAAATTTAAACATTTCGTTGAAAATACAACTGTTTGGTTGAAATTTAACACTTATGATATCAAATCAATTTTTTGGTTAAAAAATCAAGTGTTTGGTGCAATATTAATCTGCTTAAGTTAAGGATCCAAGTATTTTGTTAAAATATCATCTTTTCAGGTTCAGAATTTCACTCCTTTCCACAAACCTTGCCTTTTTGTCTGAAAAAATCTGCAATTTGGTAGATAATTAAACTGTTTTGTAGAATTTTTTTTTATTGCAATTATATTTTCGTTGAGAATTTTTATCTATTTTACTTCTGGTGAAAAATCGATTTTTCGTAGTTTAAATATTCAACTATTTTGTTAAAAATTTATTTCATTGGTCAAAAATTCGTCTGAAAATTGAATTTTTGTAATAAACATTTAACTATTTCATTTTTGGTTTCAAATTGATCTTTTTTAGTTCAAAAATTGAAACTATTTGCTGGCAGATTTACGTAATTTCTTGAGAATTGTCTTTTTCCGTGGAAAATTAACCTTCTTGGTAGAGAGTTCAACTATTCCCTCATAAAAAAGTGATACATAGCGGACAAGACAATGATATTTTTCATTGGCTTGATACATTTTTCTGTATAAAATGAATGAAAAATATCAGCGTTTTGTCCACAAGTTATAAACTATACTTAACTTTTTCACCTGGGCTTAGTCAAAGGTTATATTTAGTTAAAATATATCTTTTTGGTTGAAAATTCATCTTTTTGGTTGAAATCTCAACTTTTTGGTTAAACATTGAACTATTTTGTAGAGAGCTTGTATTTCTGGCTTGAAAATCCAATGATTTTCATGAAATTTGTTTTCTTTATTGACTGAAAAATCTTTCTTCGTTAAAAGTTTTGGGAGGGCAGGTGGTTTCATATCGTATGGGTCCTAACGAAGGGGGGGTATGTGGTTCATAATTTCAGAAAAAATATGACGTAATTTATGCACGGCTCCTAACTGATAGAAAATGGGTACATTGAACATAAACCTAAGGTTTCTGGAACTTTTTGTACAATATTTATTGCCCTCAACAGCTAAATAACTAGTTGTGGACTAGTCGCTTTTTTAATCTCAAGAAAGATAAATATCCTTGTTTATGATATATTTCCAGGTTTAGGGGAATGAAACTGTGGAGCTTTCCTGCCCATGCCGTTTGGTAAAATTCTCTGGAATAAGAGATAACAGTCATCCGGGTTACATCCATCGCTCAAACAGACTGACAATTAAACAAATAGTTTAGGGACCTAGTGGTAGAACTCCCCAACGTTTCCAGCGAAGATTGATACGCGATGGTTTCTGACTCGCACCATGGAAGAAAATTGGAAGAAAATGAGGCCTCTCGAGGGCTTTGCTGATGGCGGGATGTAGACGGCTGGTGGCTGTTATCATCAGTTAGGGAAAAAAGTGGAAGTAATATGTGTTAGAAAAAGGCGGAGTAGGAAGTTGAAGGTGTAGACGAGACGCCAACCCTATTTTTGTCGAAACGACGAGGTCCATTCGATATTTCTTTTGATTCTTATATAAAATGATCTCCAGAATCCAAAAATGAGAGGCATCTCTCTGGCAAATGTGCCTTCTCGAGATATTCAGTATGCATTAGTTTTTTAAAAATACAAAATTTAATATTGAACATGTAAAATTTATTAATTTTTTCCCCCTCTTCTTAGGAAAACTCGAGAGAAACAATAGTTGGTCCAGCAGTTTTTAACCGGTGAACACTTATTGCACGAAATCAAACAACGTTTCAAATATGTGGAGGGAAATATGTTTGTCAATAACCTAAAAAATATTTTGTGAATGACAAAAAAGTAATACTCATTTGAAAGTAGAAACTGAAATACACATTTTTGATAATAAAGACTTATCCACTAAAGTTAATAAGTTTCGAAATAACAGAGTATTTGTTAGAAGTCATTTTATCGAGTTGCAACAATAGTCGTTTTTCACGGAGCAAATTAGTTTTTGCGAAAAGGTTCCTGCAAGAAAGTGTCGTTGAGTATGTGAGAAATACAAGTGTAATTAAAATTATCGATAAATTGCCTCTTTTCACGAAACACATAAGGAAATCAAAATTGGTGTGCTTATTCTTTGATGTGATACCAAAATGATGGTATAGCCTGAAATTGTGAAATTAAAATATTTATGCATCTGTGCACTTGTTTGAATTTCAGGTGTATATCTCCGTCTGCGCATGTAATAGAAAGACAGGGAAAACTCAACAATTTTGCAAATTATCTATGAATTCAGTCACACCATTCAATTATTTTACCTTTATTCGTTAAAGCGTTATAATGATCTATTTTTTCGATGAGAATGGCAAGAGTAGGGCAAGACCGACGCGACGGGTCAACATTCATTGATCTGTAAAAAGTTAATAAGACGTGAAATTCAACTACTTTTTAAATGTTAAGCTTCACGTTATTCTATATCCTATTTCCATATGCATTAATCATCCTGATAAAACAATAGTTTTATAATTTAATTATTTCTAACAAAAGCTGTATTTCTTCGGTCTTGGCCCGAGTGTTGGGGCAAGAACGTCTCAGGTTTTTTATGAAATAGAAATATCTTAGTATGTGAAAATTATATGGTTTGATTCTATGGTGTTTTATGGAATAGGAAATTTTACTTTTAAACATATACAGCAAGAAGTGAAAGCTCTTATTATTAAAAAACGTGAAAACTCTGGTATGTCTTATTCGTTGAGATTCTGCAAGTCAGCTATACTCTGTTTAACGAAAGAATACCGAACAGACAGACCAACTTATGTCTAGATTTCGCCGCCTGTCATAAATATTGGTGGTGTAGGCGGGAGCCTATTTTTCCATACGATCCTTTCTTAAAGAAATATGAACCGAACGGTCCCTAAACGTGACAAAAAATTTACTGCCTGTTTTAACATTGGACACTTTGACCTAGGCAACTCCTTCCTTGACATTATCTCTGCCCGAAGACATAAAACTGCGCGACCATTGGGTATTCTCTCGTTGGACAGAGTTTACGTATTGCAGACGACACGAGCAGGTATCTGGTTCCTTTTGCCCTGATAGTGAATCCTTAGCCATTTTCTAAATTTTACCTATTTTGGACGTTGATTATCTTAATTTTCATAATTACTTCATAGAATGTTTCATTTACGCAGTTCATATAATTTTCATGCTGTTATTATTTCAATTAATGTTGCAAACGTTATATCCCTACCGACAAATATGCGACCCCTTAGTTAAAAAAAGTGTTTGCTGCATAATTTTTACTTTACAACGAAAATTTAAAAAAAATTTGATTTAGTAGCACGATTTCTTCAATAAAACAGATTATTTGATAGATGGAAGAATTAAAATGATTAAGGAATAGCAATGTTATTTGCAAAGTCTCTTTTGCCTCTAGTGGATTGGCAGTGACTTAAAAAAAAGGAATAATGTGCAGTTTAAAAACATATTTATTTACTTCATAAACAATGAATACAAATAATAAAAGTTTAAAAATATAAAAATTGCCCGACTTATAGCATTTTATTTCTTTTATATTTTTTTGTTTCATTATTTCCTCAGGTCGTAAAAATTATCTGAAAAAAGTTGTGTATATCATAAATGCAGCTTTTGTACAAACCAAACTCTGTCTAAGAAATTGAAAATTTTAGAAATGGCGCACATTTTTCTTGGAGAACGTGAAAATTGATACCAAAAATTTTTATGTTTGAGATTTTCGTAGTCCCGGGCAGAAAGCCTGCTAGTTTCGGTCGGGAGGTCTAGGAAGGGCAAGTAGGGAAAATCTCTAGTTGACTTTACCCTCTAACCCACCCGACTTTGCTTCATACCCTAGCTGAGTTTATTTTGTATCTTAGCCACACCTTATACCGCACCCATACCTACTTTACCCCGCACCCTACCAGAAGTTATCATGTACACTAGACGACTATATCCAGTACCCTAGGCGAACTCACCTTGTACCCTTTCCGACTTTGCCATGTACCTTGGACGAATTCACCCCGTACCCTAGCCGACTTCACCCGGTAAAATATCCGACGTTACCGTGTACCCTATTTGAAGTTACCTTCTACACTAGATGAGATTTCCCCGTACTTAAAACCTCTTTACCCTGTACCCTATCCGACTATACCCCTTATCCGTAGCAGAATCCACGCTGTACCCTATTGGAATTTACTCCGTACTCTAGATAACTTTACCCCGTACTCTAGCCGACTTTACCCCGTACCCTGGCCCATTTTACCCTGACTCTATCCGAATTTATCTCTTACCGCTACCCGAAACAGTGCTCATATACGAAAAAAAGTTTGCCTGATATGTAGCTAAAAAAAAACTGGGAAATTTCTTCGTAATGACTCTAGATGCTAGAAAATCACCTTCCCAAAATCCGATCTGATCCTTTTTTCAAGATATCTTGGAAATAAGATTATTATTCAAATACAAGGACAATCTGTAAAATTTGTAAGACTGAAGTTCACACAGATAAAAGGCATGCTTGTAGTAAGCAAGATCATGTAGCTCGAAAAAATGTTGCGAAACTTGTAAATGAATTGCCAGATAAGCAGCAAGAATATATTGCGTCGGAAATTGTCAGCCAAAAATCTAAAAGTAATAACACAGATTCTATTACGCTGAACACTCAAGAACGTAGAAAACGAATATTTCTTAAAGAAAAAAATACTGCAGCCACATTTTCATCGAAATATTTAGATACTTTCCATACAAACACTGGATGTTCGATTCGATATATGAATAACTTGACCACTTTTATTCGACATTCTGCTGGTCGAAAGTCTGTGCCTGCTCATTATTCACATCACGTTAGTGAACGAACAAAATTATTAAAAGATATCTACAATATTGATATTTTAGAATTTGATACTAAGAATTCTAATAAAAGAGAAATGAGACCTGTCGTCTGGGCTGATGCTGAAAAACTGCTTGAAACTGTATTAGAAAGACGTAATTTTGTTGGTGACTATCTCGTTAAAGTAATGGCAGATGGTGGTCAGGGTTTTTTTTTAAATTTGCTTGTCAATAATTCCTCACACACCAACTGAGACTGATTTGGAAAACGATATACCTAAAAAAAAAAGAAGAATTGATTCTCAAAACAGTATGAAAGCATCAAATGTAGAAACAAGTGTTAAAAAACTGATTATGTTGTGTCTAGTACCTGACGTCAAAGAAAGCTATGAAAATGTTAAACTTCTATTCTATTTAGTGAACATTAATAATATTTCTTTCAAATTTTACTCTGATTTTAAAATATTACGGATTGTAAATGGACAACAAACGGCAACATCAATGTATCCTTGTCCTTATTGCTTTGTTGGTCTTCAAGATTTAAGGAAATGTGCTAAAGAAAATCATGTGTGCGACGAAGTGGAAGTTTTACCTCTTAAAACATTTGGTGATTTGAGAAAAGATTATGACAAGTTCATTTCTCTTGGCAAAAATAAAAAGTTAGCTGAGAACTGCCACAGTACTATAAATGAGCCAATTTTCAAAGAAAAAGACGATTTGTTGATTCTTGATTAATGTACAATTCCAGAACTTCATATATTACAAAGGTTTGTTAACCATTTGTTTTGGGATGGTCTAGTGCACCTTTTCGGTCGAGAGAAAACTCTTTTGTGGCCTTTAAAACTAAAGTTAGTCTCAAAAAATTATCATGGCGAGGTATTTGAAGGCAATGCATGCAGAAAATTGTTAAGAGAAGCTGACAAACTCTTTGATCGAGAAATTTATGTAGATGTCGGCCCATTTGCAATCACACCCTATATTACTGCATTTAAAATAATAGATAAAATTGTTAATTCATGCTTTTCGATCAAAAGACTTGACCCGATTGCAGATATAGGAATGCTCATTAAAGAATTTCACAGCGCATTGTTGAGCACAAGTACAACCGAAACCCTGAAAATGCATGTCCTGATGCAGCACTTGACACAATGCCTAGAACTATTGAATAACCAAAGTTTAGGCTTATGGTCGGAGCAAGCCGGAGAAGCGGCACATAGAGAGTTTCTAAAATTATAGGAAAGACGAAAAATCAATCTTATTACTGACTCTTCATATCCGCAAAGACTGAAAAATGCCACCGATGAGTTCTCATATCTTCATATTTGAAGTTTATTTGTTTTTGTTTAACATATTATATCAACATTATTATTATTTTTGTTTGTCAATACATATTATTATATTATTAATATGTATTTATTATTATATTTTCTAATGCAAAAAATAATCAATCATTTTTATAAACGAAATTAATTCCTAATTTATGCTGTACTTATTACAGATCAGATTTTGGGAAGGTGATTTTTCTGTATATAAGCACCGTGCCGACTTTGCCCAGTATATAACCGACTTTTTCCCGTACCCTGGCTGAATATACTGCGTACCGTAGATGACTTTACTCCATATCATAGCCGACTATACCTTACACCCTCGCTGACTTTACTCCCTACCCTAGTCAACTTTACTCTGTGCCCTGACCTAAACCTAAAATACCCCAAATTTTAGAGAGACCTAAAATACCCCGTATTTTATATTATATTATCTCGTACCCTAACCTAGCGACCTTATCCCGTACTCAAGCTCAGTTTACCCCTACCATAGCCAAATTGCCTTTAAGTGTCGGGTATCCGTCTATCCGTCTGTCGTATTTTTTTCCCAGCAGGTGAAGTAATAGTGGATAGGGAGGCAGGAAGGGCGGGTATTGGAAGTAGCGAAAAAGTGGGGAACAGGAGAGGGTCGTGTGGAGAAGTGATAGGACAGTAATAAGGAGAGGATAGGGGATGTTAATATAGGTTCTGCTAGGATAGGATCGGATAGACAGGATAGGAAAGGATAGAAAGAAATGGTGTTAAAATGCGGGCGCTAGAGAGGAAGATGGAGACTTGGGATTATTCTATTCACGATGGCTAAATTTTCGAAGTGAACTGAAAATATCGAAGTTAATAATTTTGAATTCGATAATAAATAGGCTACAAGCCCTTCTTTGTAGGCGCATGGCGCCTACTTTGACTGATGACATTAATTGACGAAATTTAAATGATGATAAATACTTAAAGGATGATAAATACTTAAAAATAATGGCATTGTTTATTCAGATATTGCAATGGATGGGGTATATAGATTATTTTAATATTTGTTTCTCATTTTCCATTGAGTTGTATTCTCAGCCACCCTGAAAAATATATCATTTCAATACATTTATATTATTAAAATTCATAATATGCATTGGTATAGAAACAGACGCATTTTCTTTTTCTTGTTTTTATAATTTAAAATAGGGTGCATCATATGAAAAAAAAATTGTTTTTATACTTTTTATGGCAACTCATGTAGTTTTTCCATAAATTTAATTGGTCTATTTTTAATGTTGTTTTTTACGATTTGAACCAAAAATACGCATCCTAGCGTAAAATGATTCCAAGAAAATTTGTGGATAGAATTTAGGCGAAAAATTTTATTAAATAAAATGTTATTGTAACTTGTGACGTTTTCCCAAAAAGTTAGTTTTTTTGTTTGTTTCAAATCTATTTTTGTAACAAAAGTTTTTAACAAATTTTTAGATCTTTTTGGGTTGAACACCTTTTGTCTTTTCATTTTTATTCGTCTCGTGTGGTTTTTCAAAAAAAAAATTTTTTATTTCTATTTTATTTTATACGAATAAAACGAAAAATACGCATAAAAAAAATTCATTTTTTGTTCAAAAATAAATAAAATATTCATTGACCGCTAAATAGA
>CAKNWW010300477.1:538-11004 GCA_932074435.1 Andricus kollari | reverse complement strand
ATTGCAGGTAGTTTTTATGAACAAGAACTTGGTAAAGTTAGACATCCAGACATTTATCTTGTTGAAAAAGTACTGAAAAAACGTTGAAATGAGCTGTTTGTAAAATGGTTAAGTTTTGACGACTCTCACAATAGTTGGATAGATAAGTCTAGTTTGTAAGTATCTCTGTATTAATATTAAGGTTTTTCCGAATAAAGTTTATTATTCTCAAACATATATATCTTTTTACTTATTTACACATCTACCTAACCTTAATCTAGTGAATGAAAAAAAGGCGAATTTGGTTCAAATTCTATTTTCATTCAGATTCTCATACTAATAAAATACATAGAAATTTTAATGTCCAAAGGCACCATTCACACATCTGAGTTCTGCTAATTTCTCAATCACTTCTTCTCACACATTCTGATTATAGAAACTAATCATTTCAAGAAACAGACTTTCAAATCGCATGGGATTAGTAAATATAAGTTTTTTCATTGCCTTATTCTTTAAACTTGTATAATTTTTGTGTATATAAGATTTTACACTTTTCACACAAGGTGATTTCACATTGCGCCAAACACCTTCTGCTATGGTTTCAATTATGACATCCTTTGTACGTTAAACCGGCATAAGACTCTGTTCCAGAAGATACCGGTCGATACAAAGACTAACTTCCTGGAGAACAGCAAACGATGTTTCTTGTAGAACAAACGGATAATATTTTTGTTTTTCTTGAATTTGCTCCAAAGCCACTATATAATCTCCAAAAGACGTAGTCATATGTATACGGAAATTTCCACAGTCGATGCATTGCAGCTTCTCTTGGCCATCGAAGAAAAGTGAAATGAGGTTGAAGTAACTTTTGAATAATTTCCAGTCTTCAGGATTTAGGGTTATACTTGCACGAGGATGACTGGCTAGCAGTTTCACTGATGAGGCGAGCTTTCCGTCTTTTTTAAACTCAGCACCGATGATAATTTGCTTTGTGAATGATGAATTCAGATTGTATGTAGTTGCATGTAACATTTGATTTCGAGGCGTATGAGACATGATGATGATGTTGATTTTACTGAAGGCTTTCAGGCACTGAAGGATAATTGAAAACTGTTCACTTTATATATTTTTCTTCGTGAATTCGATGGAATTATAGCATCCACCCAAATACCGCATGCAGAGGTCACCATCTTAACAGGATTTTTGCATTCTCAACAGCAGAGTTTCATCTTCATTCAGCAGATTGGTTATCCCGGTTGGTAGAAAAACGGTAAACTTGTTTTCTACCGTGGCAATGAACCGTACTCCAAACTGTGTTGTTGCTTTTCTGATGTTTGTAATTTCACAGTTTTTGTTTAGCTCTAAGTCCTTGAGCTTCTTTGTTGGAAGGAAATTGTTATTGATGGCAATTTTGTTTAGTTTTGAGAAATCCATTTTCACTTTTTTCAATATGAAAAGTAGTAAATTTTCTTGCTACAGTTTGTAAGTCTGTTCGCACTTGTATCACTTGTTTCAGTTCTTGAATGTTCTTTAGAAATAAGTTTATACGACTTTTTAGCTCTTGCTGCTTTTCTTCTTCACAATGTGACATCTGACAACAAACTGATGAAGGAGCAGAGCTGGTCTCCTTGTATAGACGCTTACACTCCCTACCAAATTTCTGGAGACTTTTGCACAATATTGTCAGATACTGCATCATATGTTGTAATAAAGTTTTAGAAGATTCTTCATTATAATCGACACGTTCGGGATATAATTTTTGCAACGCAAAATGTAATGCGTCATTGAAAATAAGCTTGAACTTGTTTACGAAAAACTTGCGCAGTATAATTTGATGACGTCATTAGGAATATTCTAGAAACTAAGCACAGAGCTCCTTTTATAGACGCTTACCCCCTCTACCAAATTTCTGGAAACTTTTGCACAATATTGTCAGATACTGCATCATATGTTGTAATAAAGTTCTAGAAGATTCTTCATTATAATCGACACGTGCGGGATATAATTTTTGCAACGCAAAATGTAATACGTCATGAAAATAACCTTGAACTTGTTTACCAAAAAATTTCGCAGTTTAATTTGACACCTTCATCAAAAATGTTCTAGAAGAATGTTGAACATGTTATCTATAAGGAAGCAATAAATCAAATTTAGCTAGCCAAAACAGGATGTCATGCATAGCCCTCCGTATGAAATTCCATCTGTACACCTGAAACTATTTTGCGCATTAAATACATATTTTTATCTGTAGGGAAGCAATAAATCATCCTTGAAATAACTATATGACGCAGTAGAAATCGCCAGTACAAAGCATAATATAACCTTGAAAGTATTTACGCGAAAAATTCTTGAGATAAGAATAACCTTGAACCTGCTGTTACATGCCTATAGCTGGCACCATTGCGCAATATTACTATGTGACGTCATCAAGGAATGTTCTTGAACGATCTGGATATTTATCTGTAAGGAAGCAATAAATCATCCTTCTTGTTTTTTTCCATGACTATATGACGCAGTAGAAATTGTCAGGACAAAGCAAAATATAACCTTGAAAGTATTTTCACGACATGCTTGAGATAAGAAATAACCTTGAAGCTGTTTTTATTAGGTAGGAATGCATGATGGCGTCATCAAGAATGGCGGTAAGGTAGGAATGCATGATGACGTCATCAGGACCCTCGAGAATGTTCTAGAAGCTTAGCACGGACATAAACCACTTTTCTAGAAAAATTTAGCATGGACACGAAACACTACAGCTAGAATCCTCTCGATGTCGGTAAGGTAGGAATCTTGCGTTAGAACCGGCCTTACTCATCTACTGTTCATCCCAAATTGTTTGGAATTTCTTTGAAATATACTAAGTGCAATGGCTATTTCTTATATTTTCGATTTTTTTATTCGCCCGGAATGATATGTTATAGTTTATACCATGAATGTCAATTTTCTTAAGTTCTTTTTAATTTCTTTGAGTTAATTTATAAATTCCTGAAAACAAATCAAGAATCTAACGATAAAATTTGGACAACCACCACAAAATGCTTTTATTGTAATTCCTAAAAACAAAATAAAAATTTGTTTCTTAGGACAAAAATAAAAAAAAGAGGAAAGAAAAATGAGAAGGCAACCAACCAAATCCCCTTCCTTCTCTTTTTTATTTCTTTCGTCTTTTTTATTTTTATTATTATCAAATCACAATAAAAAAGAAGCATGGATAATATTCACCAACGTTTCGGTGCTCACACAGCACCCTTCTCAAGGTAAGAAAAATTAGAACAGGTGGGAACAGCAACGAAAATACGATGCTATCTCCTAAATACCTAAGAACTAAGTGTGGGTTAAAAGGCAAATCCGTTATAAACAAACAAGAAATAATAGAAAGTCAAGACTCATGAAAACCTATTGCTAAATGTAATTAATCATACTAGAATAACTTTTGTTTAATTTTTCCAAATCTGTTTTCAAATTAATAGACAACTTGTTTTCTTTTTTAATATAAAGCATTTCCATGAATTCTCTCTTTCTCTCATTACTTTCACTATGTAAAATTTCAACATTATCCCAGTCGAACTCGTGGTCAATATCAACAAACCCTCTCGTATGTCTAGCAAGAACACTCTTATAAAAGCGTTCCAAACGAAGATCACTTTTGTGTTCCTCCATCCTAGTATTAAGAAGTCTGACAGTCTGTCCCACATAAGTCATCATACAGATCGTGCAAGTGATCTTGTAAACAACACCACCTTTTTCAAATTTATCTAAAGGATCTTTACAAAAAGTTATTATTGAATCCATTTTAAATGGTATACGGAAAATAGTATGAATATTAAATTTTTTCAACATAAATTCAATAGTTTTCGAAATTTTACCCAAAAAAAAGGAAGAACAAAAGTATTAAAAGAACTATATTCTCTTAATTCCTTCTGCTCATCTGTAGATGAAATAGTACTTTGTTTGTTTTTGATTTGTTGAATTCTAATTGTGATATGTTGCTCAATTAACTTTCGTGGGTAACGATTAAGAAAAAGGATATTCCTAACAATATTCAAATTCTCGTTGTGAAATGAAATGTGGGACAAACCTAGAGCTCTGTCAACCAAGTTGTTGATTATTGCAATTTTATTTTGAAAATGATGAGCAGAAAAAAAATTTTAAATTCTACCTAAATATGTACTTTTCCTATACCAATTGGTAATAATATTACCATCCTGACCTTTAATTACTTCTATGTCCAAAAAACTGATTTTATTATTTTTTTCTATTTCATGGGTAAATTGAAGTTTTTTATGAAAACCATTAAAAGAATCAATAACTGCCTGCAACTTTTCTAGAGGAACACATAATAAGGGGCCATCAACATAACGAAATTAAAAGGGCAAATTAAAATCTAGCTTCTTGAAAGCAAAGACCTCCAAATCTTCCATAACTATTTCTGCTAAAATCGGAGAAATGACTGAACCTATGGGAGTACCAAACTTTTGCCTATAAAAAGATCCATTGAATTTAAAATAAGTTGAGTTCATAATAAAGGCCATCCCTCTGATAAATTCTTTTTGACTTAATCGAGTACGTGTTTTTATATTGTCCTAACTATTTAAAATTGCCTGTTTAACTAAATCAAAGGGTATACTGGGAAACATTGCAACAACATCTAAAGAAATCATTACATGGTCATCAGGAACAGTTTTTTGAATAATAATTTGTTGGAATTCCCAGCTATTTTTTATATTGAATTTTGAAGTTGTAATGTAGTCTTTGAGTATCAAATTGAAGTTTTGTTCTGAAAATTTCGTGGGAGTGTTAATAGTTGAAATAACTATTCTCAAAGGATAGCCTTCCTTATCAATCTTTCTCAAACCATAACATCTTGCAAGAACTGTGTCTTCGGTATGTATATCAGTCCATCTTATATCTTTTCCTAAAAGTCCTTTCTTTCTCCAATTGTCTAGAATCCTAAAAGTGTCTCTTCTTAATTGTTTCAACTGATTTTCACTCAATAAATCAAACTTATCACGATTGGAAAGCAAATCCTTCATATCCCTGATATAATCTGATTTCTTCATACAAACTATAATATTGCCCTTACGCAAATTATATCAGGGTTGTTCTTAAGGAAACCTTTCGTTACCATGAAACCTTCAGAAATTTTACGATAAATGCTACTAATGTGCAAACATTTCTTATCAACAAAGCTCTTTGACAAGTGTAAAACCTTGTTCCGGAAATCCATGAATTCGACTGGGATAATGTTGAAATTTTACATAGTGAAAGTAATGTGAGAAAGAGAGAATTCATGGAAATGCTTTATATTAGAGAACAAAACAAGTTGTCCATTAATTTGAAAACAGGTTTGGAAAAATTAAACAAAAGTTATTTTAGTATGATTAATTACATTTAGCAATAGGTTTTCATTAGTCTTGACTTTCTCTTATTTTTTGTTTGTTTATAACGGATTTGCCTTTTGACCGACACTTAGTTCTCAGGTATCCAGGAGATAGCATCGTATTTCCGATGCTGTTCCCACCTGTTCTAATTTTTCTTACCTTGAGAAGGGTGATGTGTGAGCACCGAAACGTTGGTGAATATTATTCATGCTTATTTTTTATTGTGATTTGATAATAATAAAAATAAAAAAGACGAAAGAAATAAAAAAGAGAAGGAAGGGGATTTGGTTGGTTGCCTTCTCATTTTCTTTCCTCTTTTTTATTTTTGTCCAAATTTTAAGAGTGGCCACACCCTCATTTGATAAGTATTTTTATGTAAATAAGTGTTTGTATTACTTGTATAGGGTGTATAGCCAGTGAACCGTTAGCAGACATTTTCTGCTTCGTAAATAACTAAAAGTACGTATTTATTAACAAAAAAAGGACATTAACCGCGCGCATGTTTATTTGCTCGTTTTATTCCATCATAATCGTATGCACAAGACAAATTACCTTCACTGGCCGTAAATAGACGCAGTAAATTTTTGTAAATTATTTGAAAACTCTTTTACATGTTATGCATTGTTAAAAAATATATATATATAATTTCGCTTTTTACAACAACAAAAAATTAAGAAAGACTTTTATAAACATTGTTTTTTACTTTTCAGTACTTCCATATAAGTACTTTTGGTAATCACTCTTAAGTTTGTAACATTGATTAAAATATAGGTTGAACTAATGCAAAATATGTTTATTATTAGATGATAATTTTAATGGAAAATAAACAAACAACGAGGGATTGAAAACTCGTGAAGTCAGGTGTACACTTGGAATGAAATCTCCTGAAGTCTCCTGAAATATCTGAAATCACCTGAAATATCTGAAGTCACTTGAATTCACTTAAAGTCACTTTAATTCACTTGTAGTCACTTGAATTCATTTGAAGTCGCTTGAATTCTCTTGAAATCTCCTGAAATATCTGAAGTCATTTGAATTTACATGAAATCACGTGAATTAATGTGGAGTCTTTTGAAATCACGTGAATTCATGTGAAGTCACTTGAAATCACCTGAATTCATTTGGGGCCACCCATATACCACGTGGACAGTTGGGGGACGCAAAAGTCCACGATTGTCCCCGTGAACTAAGGTGGACCAAATTTTTTTATTATTTTCATGCATATCGCCCGCAAATTTTTTCAAATCCAGCAAAACATAAATGCGTTTAAAAAAACAATATTCAGAGGTTCCCCAGTAAAAAGAAACTAATTGGGGTGAATTTCAGCGAATAAACATTCTTGAATTCGCCCGAATTCCGCTTTCTGATTCGTTTAAACGAATTGAGCCACCGCGAATGAAATGCGCTTCAATTCGTGGTCAAGGTCATTTAGAAAAAAATTGGTAAAAATTGCATGCCTCGAGACTCGAACCAGCGATCCCAAGTGTATGAGTCCAGAGGGCGACCACTGAGCTACGGGACTCATTGATATCTATTTACAACGGATCCTTTATGCCCAGCGCGTTGGTTATAGCTTACGAATTCGATTGAATAGGCCAGCCTTTAACTGTATTCGCGCTAACGAATTAAGGCGAATTGGAGGTTGATTCTAAATCTCGCGAATTAAAATGAATTGGCTGACACTGAAATTAATTCGTGCTGACACATTCAAATGAATTAGGTCCCCTAAAAATTTTGTCGCCGAAATTAGGCGAATAGCAGATTTGAAGATTAAATTACTTATTTCCGAATTTACAAGAATTCACGACTTGCTGGAATTCGAGATTGTCGCAAAGCAAGATTCACGAAGGCTCTAATGAATTTATCTCAATCCGCATCAATTAGTTTCTTTTTACTGGGTCTGCAAGTCCCATATAGTTTAACAGGTACTTCCCATAAGAAAGCAAGAGGTTTTTGCAAATTTTATTCAGAATCGTCAATATTAGGTATATCGAATTGACCCTGAAAACCTTTCCACAGAATTAGCCATAGAATACGAATAAGAAATTACTCTTTGAATTTCACCCCCATAAGTCTGTTATAGGATTCTCAATAAACCCCATAAGTTAAAAATTGGATATTGCGAGTTTTTTGCGCTATTATTTTATTGATATTTCTTTTATTAAAAATTGTTTCTAATACATAAAATAATACTTTATACTGATAATTTTATATTTAAATAAATTATTATAAAATTTATTACTGTTATAGCCAATTTGATCTTAGAGTAGAGTTAGAAAGTCGCGGTTTAATCTGCATTCTTCAACTGATTTTCAACTTTTTAGTTAGAGCGAGGCAATAATCAATTCAATTTAACAGAAATAATTATTTAAACAATTTAATATTAATAATAATATTCTCTTAGAATAAAGCTAGAAAGTTGCAGTTTTTTCTTAAATTTTCTAATATTTTGGTCCACTTTCAAACTATAGTAAGGAAATATTAAAATAAAGTGAACAAACGTAATTGTTTAAACAATTTATTATTACTTACTATTTTTAAAAATAATATTCTCTTTGACTAATGTTAGAAAGTTGCCGGTTTCTTCTGAGATTTTTCACTTTTTGTCAACTGTTTACTTAGACCGCGGTAATAATTAATGCAATTTAAAAAAAATAATTGTTTAAACGAACCATTATTGCTTTTAACTATCTTCACATATAATAATGCTAGAGAGTTGCGGTTTTTTCTGAAATTCTTAACTTTTTGTCCACTTTTTACTTAGTGAGATAATAAGTAATGCAAGTTAACAAACATAATTGTTTATAAAATAAATTATAGTTTATAACTACCTTCGCTCAGAGTGATGGTAAAAGGTAGGGGTTTTTCTGACATATTCAGCTTTTCTTTGATTTTTTAATTCTTAGTAGCAACTTAAAGGAAAATTTACATTTAGGGGAGAGTGGGGTATGGTGTCCTTGTGGGGCATGGTGTCTATTACAAAAAACGCCCATGTTTGTTGATTTCTATAATAGTTTTTTGCATAAAATGTGTTACGTTTCACAGTTTAAATTAGTTTGATGTATCGATCATAGAGTCTCTGCATTGTATGTATCTACCTTACCGACTTCAATTTGTACATTAGATTTTGCAATATGGCGAAATAGACTGGTCAACCAAAAACGTGCTCGTGTTCTTAATTTACAAGTCCAATTCTCTTCTGTGCAATCAAAGCCTCAAGGCTATACATAACATGGTCCTTCGAAACGGATGTGAATGACAATCTAATTTGAACAATTAGTTAGCTTCGGAACTACAAAAAGACTAAAATTCGCGAAGTGCTATCGGGGCGTCCCTGCAACCACGCCTTCAACAAACTCGAGATTCGTTACAACAAATTTTGGCGATCAACGCCTTTTCGTGAATGTAACTAACAAAATTACAATCTATTGTGAGCAATTAATGATGTGCAAAAGTTGAATCACCAAGATTCACACGAATTACCAAGATTCGAATATATTGTGTACATGTGTTAGTGAGTGCACAAGCACTTAACAAGGACACGACCAGACGCCAGTCAAACTTCGATGTATCGATAGCGTTCCACCAAGGAACATCGAGAGCAGCCGCCTAACCTTTTTGTTCATCGTGGCGAGCTGTCAAGGAAAACAATTGAAGAACAAGCCGATCAAGGATTACCTAGCCAATCGTATTCTGGAGATGAGGTCTACAATGAAGGCAATCGTCACGAGAATCAACGCCGACTATAAGCTGTGAGGATTTTGCAGCAAATTCCTTATGGGTTAATAAGGGACAACTTAACCCACCAAAACATAACCTCTTCAAGTCAGAGTCGCCTATCAACGTCATCGCCTATCAATGGACTACACAAGGACAGCTGCGCTCTACAACTAAGATAAGTGGGCTTCCTTCATTAATTTCCATTCAAATAAAATTATTCCTAACGAGTATTATTTTAATTTAAGTGATTACAATTAAAACTAAATTATTTAATCAAAATGTCGGTACCAGCCGATTTAACGAAAAAACGCGGTGATTTGAAGACTAGATTCACGGTTTTTAGAAACTATATAAATAATATTAAACGCGAATTTCCCGATGAAAGTGTCGAGTTAGAGGACGTAATTAAGTTTGAAATAAACGAGCGATTAGAGAAAATTAGAGCAAACTTTACGTTGTATGAAGAAATACAAGAAAGAATTGATGAGCTAACCGATGATCCTAAGGAAACAATAGAGTATAGATCTGAAATCGAGGATAATTTCTTTCGTGCAATAGCAGAAACTAAAAGATTATTGTCACAGGGAATTTCAAAAGATGGTTTGTCCGTAAACGCTCAATTTAATCAGGAAGTCGTCGCTAATCAGGCAGGACAGCCAGTCCACCAGCAAGCAGGTTTGATTCCTAATAATCAACCTTTAGTAATAAAAGCTTCGGGCTTACAATTACCGCAAATTGAACTACCAAAATTTAATGGCGAATTGTCAGAATGGCTAGGCTTTAGAGACACCTTCGAATCGCTCATTCATAATAACCAAGAAATAAGTCAGATCGAGAAATTCCACTATTTAAACGCGGCACTAAAAGACAGTGCGGCCCAAGTAATCGAGTCTTTGGAGTTTTCGGCTATAAATTACGAAGTGGCCTGGGACGCCTTATGTAGTCGCTATAACAATAAAAGACTTCTAATTCAGAATCACATAAAAACTATTTTTAATACTGATCAGATAACAAATGAATCCTCAGTTCAAATTAGGAAGATGCTAGACAATTTAAATAAGCACATTAGAGCCTTAACAACTCTGGGTCAATCGACAGACAATTGGGATTCACTTTTAATTTATTTACTTGCTTCTAAATTAGATACTAACACAGCTAGAGCATGGGAAAAAGAAAGAACGGGTAACGAAATTCCGAGTCTAGATGACTTTAAAAACTTTCTAAAAGCGCGCGCCAATTTATTGGAAACCCTTGAGATAAACAATCTAAAACTCAACAAAGATTCAAAATCAAAGTTTGAAAACAAAGGCCATTCTCAAACTAGAAAATCTTTCTTAGCTCAAAAAATCAGTTGCGCTCTTTGCAAAGAGGAACATCATATACAAA
>CAKNWW010300436.1:0-10214 GCA_932074435.1 Andricus kollari | reverse complement strand
GAAGCTCTGGGTGTTTTTGGCACCACAGAGTATGCATACGCGCCATAAAGCCTCGATGAATGGGGATAATGCTGGCATCGTAGCAGTCTAGCAAGTCATCCTTCAGTTGATTCGTCCACTCAATGTGGGCGTTTCGCCAGTTCGTCGTCGTGTTTCCATCTAAATTATTTTCAGCACCCCGAACTCTAGGATTATCGGCATTGTTCGCCGACCCATTGTCGGGTGCTCTGCGCGTTCGATCGTTTTGAACCGCATTTACAACTTTTGGGTGTTTTGGTGGTGTCATTGTTGTTCCCACGAGCAGCTAGGGAAAGGGTTCGTCCATCCTTGTAGAGCCCCGCGTGCAAGGATAAGGCTGCATACTCTGAGAGGTCGCCCGGTATCCCAGAGTCACCGTTCGGAGACGTTCTTGAATAGCGGATAGACGGTCCCTGCACTGAGGGTTACTGCTGAATATGGTTAAAAACTAAATACGCAGTCGCCGATGAACCATTTCCCTATACCTGATTCTGGGAACAAGAATGATAACACCACACTCGGTTGTAAATTTGGCTCAACAAATTTGAACGCGCAGGGCTCCCGACAGTGGGTCGGACGACAATGTCGACTACCCTAGAGTTGGGGGAGCTAATCAAGATGAAGAAATTACGATGGGACGGCAACGTCTGAATAGTTTAGAATGGAAGGATTGATTGGCGGACATGGCGCGCCTCCATGCTCTGTGGCAAATGAAACACCCAGAATTGTCGCACTTTTCACAGCAACAGCTGCGAAACCAAGCCGAGTACCTCCTGTAAAGGGGCTATGTACGCGGAGCGCATACTCTACCGCAGTGGAGAAAAAAAGGCGACACTAAGACCAACCGCGGGTAGCGTCCACTAGAGGAAGAGCGATTCCTTAGGACCAGGAGAAACATCAGTATTTTCACCTCATATCTAAAGTCGAAAGAGCCTATTTCGGAGTGACTGGTGAAAGGAGGTACAGTGCTCCTCCCGAAGAAGGACATCACTAGAGATGAAATTTAGCACAGCCATTCGATGCGCTTCTCAGACGCTTTCGGAAAACGTCGTTAAAATTTTAGACACAGAGCTTATAGTTGGAAATTTATATGTTCGTCAGCTGGCGAGATAGCTCAAGTGGTAACATCTCAGACTGGCATCCTAAAGGCAGCGGTCTCGAATCTCGCTACTTGCATTTTTGTTTAATTGTTAAAAATATTATTTAAATTCCAATGCTTCATGCTTTTCTTCCAAAGAGGAAGCTTTTTATATTTCTTAAGCTGTTGTTTTTGTTAATTTGAAGTATTTTACATTTTTTTGCAACAAGTCCGTGCTGCAAGTCCGAGACGTTACCACTTCAGCTATCTCGCCGGCTGGCGAATGAAATAATTTCCGAGTAAAAGGACTGTGGCTAAAATTCAAAGCCGTTTTTTCTCAAAAACGGCTGAGAAGCGGATCGAATGGCTTTTATAAAAAACCAGAAACTTGTAGTAAATAGTTACAACAGTTAACACTTTTTTAAGATGAATCGGATCCTGTCATGAGTGTTCAGAATACGTTGAGTCTGCACAGACTGTATAGTCCCAGATATCCCCCACTCCCACCACTTGCACCATGACTTAAGAAAAGAAAATTAACTATTTTAGGTCCAAGTTATTCCAAGAAACTTTGTAGGCTCACGCTCATAACGAACGGATGGCAAAAGTGATTACCAATGAGAAGATCACCGAACATCAAGAGGTTGTTTTTGGTGAAGCCGATGAGAATAGAGATAAGCGAATTGCTGCATACATAGCATGTCATTCAGCGGCACGAAGCGTCAATTATCTTTGCGACATTATAAGTGATCTAGATAAAGGTAGTAGTTTAGAAAATTTCCAAATGCGCCGTAAGAAATGTAGGAGTAAAATTAAACACGTTATATCATGGAGCATGCTTGCGAAATTAGTAAATGACATTAGTAAGTCGGAGTATTCTATCATTGCTGATGAGTCGACTGATAATTCAGTTTTGAAATACAGTAAACTTCCGATTATTTTAAGGTCCTTGACACGTACCCGACCAAATATTTTAAAGTTGGCGGGGGCCCCACCCTTACCGCGATTCAGCAGTTTATTTTTATCCACGGCGCTCTTTGGCTGCCCCGTTCTAGCACCGATCCGCCGCCGGTCAATCCTTTTTCAAGCGAAAAGCGCGGGTGTTTTAAAATCAGTAATAAATACTATTAATAATACTACAAATAAATACACCCGAAATTCCAAGAACTGCTGGCCCATGCAGTTTCTCAGTGCGTAGGGCGAGAGACGGTTGCGACTCTCGCCTTGGAAGGGCCAAGTGCGCGAATACTCTGTCGAGTACATATATTGGGCAATATTATGGAAACGGTTCAGACGAGTGGATATCCGGCTTATTGCGCAGTTGAAAAAGTCGCGGTCCGTTAGTCTGCATGTATACAATCAGTGTTTTTCAAGTGTCTTTCAAATGTTTTGGTTGGCGTACGACAATTTGCCAACTAGAAATCAATATTATAGAATCAAAAATCGACGAAAATATTTCGCGGAATAGTGAGTTTTGTGGCATGACGTCGATAGGTGGAAATGTCAGCCGTCAGGGAGGTTAGTACATGGTACTGCAACTGCATACGACTTTTTGGAAGAAATCTCCGAATCGTAAAGGTACGTTATAAATGTCTCGATAGTAATGTTTTTCAAGTATTTTAAGTGTTTCGCGAAATACAATAAACTATACGAAATTTGAGGGAGAGTGTGTACAGGGACCGTAGTGGGAGATGACGAAACTGCACAATTCAAAATAAGTGCGTGTAGCGGGTTTAAAATAAGTGCACTTTAAAATAAGCGGTCTATAAAATAAACGGAAGTTTACTGTATTTATGCTTATACGTCAAGTACTTAAGCAAGAGTGAAATAACTTTTTTAACCGATTATCGATTAGTCAACGGCCATACCACGCTGGAAGCACCAATTCCCGTTAGATCACTGAAGTTAAGCAGTGTTGAGCGCGGTTAGTACTTGGATGGGTGACCGTCTGATACTACTGCGTTGCTGTTGGCGGTCGTGGGTGTGGTGAGCCCATTTACTACAAATCCACCTAAAAAACACTACCCGAAGCGGGTAGTGTCATTATTGGGAACGGGACTGACGGCGGAAGCAATTTATGCGAGAAAAACTATTCCTTGTACGCGTTATTAAAAAAGTCGAATTCTAAATTGCAATTAATCAGATGCGTTTGTCACTTGCTAGATAATTGTGCTTCAAAAGCTTCAGAAGAATTTCCTGCGACTATTGATTTTTTTCTGAGGGAAGTTTATAATGGGATTAATCAATTTGCTAAACGCCGAGCAGTTTATAAAGAGTTGTGGAAAACTTTGAATGCAATCGATCTTTCAAAAACGGCAAAAGATGAAGACGAAGAATGAAGACGATTTCATTTATTCGCGCCAATTTCAAATACGAGGTGGTTAGCGCGATGTAACTGTGCTGTTAGAGTACTAGAAAACTGGGTCAAACTAAAGACTCATTTTTCCTTCGTAAATTATGAAGATAAATGTTTTTCTGGGTTACTCTTTTATGACATGTTACAGGACAATACAAATTACGTTTATTTAAAAATGTTGAAACCTATCTTAATTCAAGTGCTAAGAGTTAACCTCTTGTTTCAAAGAGATTCAGTAGATCTATGCCGACTGTATGATGATTCTAATGGTTCGATTATGTTTTTTTATTTGGTTACACTATAAGCATTCGATAATGACTCGGCTTATCGATCGGTTCTGGAAATAGATTTTGGCATAGAGTTTCAGAAAGCTTTAGAAGCTTATCCAGTCACACATTTACAAAAACCCGAAATAAATGAATACGGATTTAAGTACCTGAAACGATTATGTATAGAACTTGCAAAGCGAGTACCTAAAGGACTAAAATGGTTTCAAGGTTTAAGTGAATTATTGCCGAGAGCGTGCTTAAATCAAGTGCAACCGAAGTTTGAAAACCTTCCATTCCTCAAAGAATTTTCAGAAAGGGCGAAATTAGGTGCGATGGAGGTGCAATGGGCGAAGCTACCATTGATAGATTCACAGCGGTACTTCCGTGTTTCGCGATCTTACACTTTATGTGCTAAGGGCATTATCGTTACCAATGAGTAATGCGGTTGTCGAGAGAGTGTTCTCCATAATGAACTCAGTGAAAACAAAAGCCAGAAAAGAAGCGACGACAGGGAGTCTCGTCAAAAGATTGAGGAAAAAGCTGAAGATCATACTTTTGCAGTTATGGGCAACTTCGAAGATGCATGCATACATCTAACTTATGTCAACGTTTAAAACGAAAATGTACTAAATATAGTAACTTGTAGAGTGGTATTACTTTTTAGAGTGGCAGGCAATGATCTTTAACTTCCGTTTATATATATTGGCGTTACAAAAGAAAATTTTATTTATGAATTTATATAATAAAGAAAAAAGTCTTGCAAATGGTAATATAAACTAGGCTTATTAGATTTATGTTGTCCTTGACGTGTTAGATGAATTTAAAATATTTCATCATTTTTAATGTGTATTTTTAATTTTTGTTACTGTAAGCAATCATTTATTTCAAATTTAGCGCTATTTAGCGACTTTTTGGTGAAATTTATGTTATTGTTTGGCGACTTCTGGCGATATTTATTTTCTAAAGGTTAGCAACCCTGCTCCTGACGCCAAAAAACGGTTGGCGAGATATGCCCCAATACGGGGTGCCAATTACGGAACCTCTTTACGGAATGTTTTAGAATTTTATAGAATATTCCAGAGTATTGAAAAATGTTGCAATATTCTAGAAATTCCTGAACTTTTATAGAATCCTCTAGAATAATTTAGAATATTCTAGAATGTTCTGGATACTGTTCTAATGTTTGGGAACTTTTTAGATCATTCTCGAATATTTCAGAAGTACTATCAATAAAGAAACCATGTTATGGAATGTTCTAGAATATTCAGAAATTTCCTGAAGTTTTCTGAACTGCTGTATAGTTCAAGAAAATTATATAACGTCACAGATCATTATAGAATATTTCAGAATATTCAATTTGGGATAAAGAATATCTTTTGTGTTATGGAACGGAGTGTCATAAACATGTATATGTATACGAAAAACTTTTACTCTCTTATATAATCATTCCACCCTTTGAAAGTTTAACCTTTCTATTTTAAACCACCTACTTATAGGAAACAAATCACTAGCCAAATTGTTGACATGATCACCCCACAATTGACCTGAAAATAAAAAAGAATGCTTATAATGACGAAAGTTTGTACGTACCTTTGCCTTTTACGCCTGTTTTTTGTTATGGAGTAGATCGTTGCAGAGTTGGCGATCAGACTCAAGACAGTCATGATAGCAAGCACTATGGCCTTGAAATAGGCACTGTTGGTCAGATTTGGTGCATGTTCCAGACAAGTGACATTGGATATGTGATCATCTTCGAAGCCAATCTCATTGATCGAATCCCAGTGCTGTGTGAACTCAGAGATGTTGTCGCAATGGGGTAGCATCTCGGAGATGTTTCCATCAATGAGGTAGTGCGTGGGCATCAACTTCATTATCAATTTGGGGACACTAGTGCCTAGGGGAAGGCTCGTGTCCCCGGCCTAGCTTGAGCTTGACACTACCATCTTTTTGCCGCTGGCTGAGAGAGTGGTCAACCCAGGGTGTACCTTGAGTATGAGAACGTGGATTGTTTCGAGAGATGTTTTGCCATTGAGGACTCCATATTTTCGGTGGATGAGAAGATCGTGGACAATTAGCACTCCGGTGAGTCACAAGTTTGATAAAGTTCCATCCTCGGGAACTCTAGCCCTCTTGGGGGTTCACATTTGATTATTGATTTCACTGTGTTTTAGTAGTTGTGCTAAAGTTTTGATAATAGGTGAATTGAAGATCAACTATTTATTGGAATAGTTAGAAGTCATTTGGGCACGACACTACATAAGATGGAAATTAGCACTAGATATTTTGTGTCATGAAAACGTGCCAAAAGCAAAGAAGGAAATTTATTGGCTGTTTGCTTATGGCACATCTCAAGGAACAGAAACTTTGAATGCGGATTTCCGTCTAATCTAGTAAGAGTAATTAATTTTGGGAAATTTTATTTTATTCTGAGTTTAATGTTTAACATTTAATCTTTTTTTTTAATTGCGTGATGCTAAAAAAAAGAATTTGTAAGCTTTTATGTTTTTAGTTAAATTTGGTAATTTAAGGAATGGCACGATAAAACGCATAAGAGCCAAAATTGAAATTTATCGAACTTTTACATATTTTGACTGAATTCAGGTTTATTCTAGTGACATCAGGTAGCTTCTGTCGATTTCACTGATTTATGTGATTTTAACTGAGTTTTAAGATCACAGGTGACTTTAGTGACCCCATCTGATTCCAAGCGATTTCTTATTATACGAGCGATTTCAACGATTTTATATGACTATAGCTAATTTTAAGTAACTCGAAATGGCTTCACGTGACCTTCGGTGACTTCAAGTGAGTGTAAATGGAGTCATTTCCGTGACTGAGAACGACTTCAGTAACTCTAGCTGATTGTACTGTTTTGTATGAAATTTTGACATAATTTGAGGAAAATTTAGTTATCGTAATCAAATTTGCAGTTATATTTTTTTTTAAATTACAGCTACTTAAATTTTATATGATTTTGTGTTATTTTTATGATATGAAAATGTCGGTATTATTTCAAAACATTTCTTATCGTGAAATTTTTTAATTGAAAGTAGTTCTTTGCTCAAAAAATTATAAAATCTTATACTATATAAATATATGTAGTAATTGGTGTTAATTTATGTTGACCAGGACAATATTAATCAAAAGTGTGGTCGTTTTGCTGACAACTGGTCATTTATTTTATTTTTGATTTGACCATTTTTTATTTGACCAGTAGTCTGCAAAACTACCACACTTCTTACTATCTAAAATAATAGAATCCTTATTTACATGGGTGAATTTTATTTTGGGAATTCATTTGATTCCATTCGCGATAATGATGTGAATGCATAAAAACAGAATGTCCTACACATTTTGGCCAAATAAATTAATATTTATTTAATGCTCCACTCACTTGAAATTTCTGATCAAATTAGCATGCGAGAAATTATGCAAACCCGTTTAATTTACGTTACTTTTTTAGTTTTTGTTCAAATTAATCGTCCCTATAGGACAATAATATGTATGTAAATATTCAAATATTTTAATTTAAAAAAACTTGAAATTTCAATAATTACAAACATGGCGGACCCGAAAATTCAAGTACAAAATTGCATTGTCTGTAGTTATTAATTATGAATGATTAAACATTGTAAATAAATATCATACATTATTTTGAAGTAACTGGTGGATAGAAAAATTCAAAATTCACAAAAAATCCAAGATGGCGGCTAATAACATTCCAAAAATAACTTATTTTTGCAGTTTTCATTTAAATATTTTGTAACTTTGCTATAAAAAGAAGTGTGGCTTTAGAAAGCTCCGGATGGTTCCAAAAGTCTAAAACTTTTAAAAAGTCCAAGATGACGGTCATTTAAAAGTCCAAAAATAGCTCCATTTTGTATTTTTCAATTAAATATTTTAACAATTTGCCAAAATATGATTTTGACTTAAGAAATTTACTGAATATCCAAGAAGTCCAAAATTTTGAAAAAATCTAAAATGGCGGCTAGACGACTTTTCAAAATTGTTTTACTTTTATACTTTAAAACGAAATTGTTCTAAACTTAGCCAGAAAATCAATCTTATTATAAAGCAGTTAGTGTTAATATTAGACATTTGAATCTTCTGAAAATCCAATATTTTTTACAATATTCAATCAATTTTGAAATTTTTTCAGGACATTTTTTTTAATTTTTCAAGGAAATTAAGTTTTTCTTGATCAGTTATGTGTCAATCGGGGAAATAACACTTTTTCTAATTATAGTCCACCATTCACTTTGCAATAATTTATTAGATTTTGTTAAAATGTTTAATCAATCTTTATCCATAGCTGCAGAAAATGTAATTTTTGACCCAACTTGTTGGGTCCGCCATTCTGAAAAACTAGTTTCAAAACTAGTATATTTTAAGCATTACATGGAAATTATTATCGGTCTAAGTAGACGATTGATTTGAATAAAAAATGAAAAAGATGCGAAAATTAAACGCTTTGCACAATTTCTCCCATGTTAATCGTATGGGAAACTTCAAGTGTCTGGAGCAATAGGTGAATATAAATTTATTTGTCTAAAATTTGCAGGACATTCTATATATTTTTGGACATTGTCACTATAAACGCGAGTAGGAGCAAACGATTTACAAAAACAATTAAAAGAGTACGACCCTCACGTCAACCTGCCCAAGACTCACTATCAATTCACGAATATTCAGTGCATGTGGGTGTCCGCATGATACTAGGTGTGTGTTTCCAAGTTACAAGTTCAAAAATACCCCGACGACTCGTTTTTCAACCTAAGGGATTCATCTTGAGTTTAAAATGCCGGAAATTTAAACAGCTATATAACCTTACGCGTACCTCCATTCCGGCTACAATGGTCTTTAACATGCAAACGCCCACATATTATGTTTATTTAAAATTGATCTTACTCGCTCAATCTATTATTTGCCTTTTTCCTTTTCTCTGCATCATTACTTTGTATAAGGAACAAATTGTCCTCAAAGAAACGTTTTGCCGAGAATATTCGCAGTCTGGTAAAGTACGTGAGCGATTTGCCAATGCTACATTGACGTTCGTTATTTTACTTGACTGAATTAGAAATCTTAGAACGTAGACGATTTAACAGTGAGTTTGTTAGGATCATGAAAACAACCTAAACAAATATCGAAGTTATTCAATAACTTTAGAAGACGCTTATAAATTACGTAAATATTTTCTGTTTAATTCGATTTCTTATTGAGTCATGTTAAAAAAACTTAAGCCAAAGCGACGGAACATCAAATTATGCGGTATTTTTGTATTCTGTGCAATAACATAATTTCTAAACTTTAAATTAAACACATTTTTGGAATCAATGTTAAAACTATAGTCTGTTCCAAGTTTAAGAAAATTATAACTCTTCATAAATTTTAATAGTTAAAAAAGGAAGGAATGCCAAAATTTTTAATGGAAAAATTAAAATGTTTTTATTTCAAATATATATATGGAAGGCTGTAAATATGCAACTAGGTGGAGTCTATGTCAAGTGGTAACACGAATTCTTTGCTTTGAATGGGATTTGGCTGTCACACGGGGTTATAGTCCTATATTAGGGGGACAAAATTCCCCCAAGTGGTTTTTGAAGATTTTAAACAATTTTCGGAGATATGGGACTTTGAAATCTTTTGTAACTTTTTTAAAAATTCCATATATTTTGTTCTAAATAACCTATTTAACTTTTCAAGCTCTGAACTTGTTTTTATCGACATTAAGTATTTTCGCAAAGGAAAAAAACAAACATTTTTTTGAAAATTGAAAAAACTTTTTTTTTGCCAAAATAAGTAATAAATGTGCGTAACAAGTCCTGTAAGTGTCATCTTGGTACCGCATATGGTTAATGAGAAAAAATAAATCTTAAGGTCCTGCACGACTAAGAAAAATTAGCAATTTTAAGTATATGACTTTTTATCTGAAAGAAAATTACTTAAATAAACTCGCTATTAATTAGAAATAATGCACCTATACCTTATTAATATAATTAATTAAGTGAGTGTAAAAGTGAATTATTATGAACAATTTAAATAACCAGATTCTTCAGTATATCAGTTTGTTGTACAAAAAAATTATTTTATTTTAAAATTATTGTAAATCATTATTGGAATCGTATTAGTAACGAAAAATTGTCACAGTTTGAAAATTTATGAACTGCTTATAAAGTTATAAACAATGTTTTAACCTATTAGGTTCCTTAGGCAGACCAATTGGAATAACACAAAAGTATAACATGACCCTCATATGTGTTCCTGGTCACACAGGGATCAAGGACAACGACAAAGCTGACCAGTTGGCGGCGCAGCAAGTGAATACATGGGACTGGAACCGGTACTGGGACTAACGTCTTGCTGCATCGGGATGATCATCAAAAGCTAGATCTGAACGAAGCACAGGGAATACTAAAAAAACCCCAGGGTTGCAGACAGGCGAAAGCCATCCTGGCTATACATACAAGATGGACAGAGCCATAGAAATCCGGGG
>CAKNWW010300431.1:0-10048 GCA_932074435.1 Andricus kollari | reverse complement strand
CGTATAGACAGAGGAGGTATACTCGAGCAGGGATCAAAGGAGAACTGATATTGAATGTTGATAGGGTCGTGGTTTGAGAGGAATGAGATTGAGCGTTGAGTGAAAAAAATTAAATTGTCTAGATCGTCAACAATCATGAAGTCAATCCATGTACTAGAATGATCGGTGTGTTGCGTGGTACTATGGGGAACTATAGATACTCCGGCAGAGAACACTAATGATTTTAAATAATTAGTTAAATTGTTGGCGGTATTAAGGTTTATGTCTAGGTCACCAGTAAGTACAATGTTATTATAATTAGGTATAGGGTCAAAAATGTCAGTCTCAAGTTCCCTACAGTAGGAAGCATTGGAAGGTTTGTAAATCACACACAAGAATCACATTTGTACTAAGTAAATCTTATTTAAAAATAAACACGTAAATTGTTAAAACATAAATGATTACAAATATTGAGAAAGATACTGTAATCTTAACGTCACAAATTTAATGAAGCATTTTCATCTAATTTTTTTAAGCTTAATTTTTTTAAGCTATTGATTGACCTCTTCTTTTTCTTCCTTTCTTTTAAGCTTTTCTTGTTGTTTAAATTTTAAAGCCTGTGCTTTTTCTTTACGCTTCTTTTCTCTTTCTTCTTTCTTTATTTCTAGAGTAATTCGTCTTTCCTCAGCCTTTTGTGTTCGCTTTCACGTTTTCTCTTCTTTTTCTAACACTAAAGCTGGCCTTTTTTCTTCTTCCCTTGCATGATATTCTTGCCATGTCTCTGAAGTCACAACTGCTGGCAGTTTTCCTCAGGCTTTCTTTTATTGGTATTTTTGGATTCTCTTTATCAATTTCAAGACTATTATTTTCAATATTCATTTCACTTCCGGGCAAAAACCATGCATCCATCGTCCTTTCTGGAATATTTTTTGGTAATTCGTCATCATCAGGTGCAAAGTTTTCTACAAGTGCGTCTGCTCCGAGGTCTTCTCTATCATCAACATCAATTTCATCAGCTGAGACATCCATGTCATCAGGCTCTGTTACGTTGATCGGAGACAAAGAATTTAGAGGGGCTTTAATCTCTGGAATGACTTGAGAGTTTAGGTTCTCACACTTTTCTGATATATTTAGAACCTCAGGCTCTGGTACGTTGACTGGAGAGAAATGCGTTAGAGGGGCTGCAATCTGCGAAATAACTTGAGAGATTAAGTTCTCACTCTTTTCTAACAAGGTTGAAAGTTCAGTATCATCTATTACAAGGGATACTACCCTTACTGTGGGGTTCGATCAGATTTTCCTGAACAGAACCTATATGAAATCAAATAAAGTTGTATATTTCAGTAAAAAAGATCACGTTTCAATACAGTTTTAAATAGATTATTATCTAAGAAAATTACCTGGAAGATCACTTTGGCCCATTTGGATATGATTTACTTTCGTAGGAATTAAATTTTCTGCAGCTTGAACTTCAACGTGACTTTCTACTATCTCTTCGTTTGCTTTTTGCTTTTTGGATAACCAGAAATAAAAAAGAGATTCATATCGAACATCTCCAGTTCAGATTCTTCCAACTTTTTCAAAGAGATTCAGTTTTTCTTCTCCTAATTCATATTCAAATTGCCTTAAAAAGTTTCGCGAGATTTTTACTAACCCCGAATCTTCGTTCGAAGAAGACTTTTTTAAAAGCAATTTTGTGTAATCTAGTGCGTCAGGGTTAAAAGAACATAATCCACAAGCACGGAATCCATTTGCAAGAATCTTTTGAGCGTTAATGTTTTCAAGCACTGGTTCTAAAATTGGTGCAAACATTTCTTTCGATAGTCTTTGGCCATTGCTTCTCATCCTCCAGCTTCGAACAGCAATTCTCCACTCCCGTTTTAATGTGCGAAATATGGTGAAAGATATTCACAATGTACTCGTAAAAACTCATACCTACTATATTACTACTATATTTACTACTATATACCTACTATATTTTTTGGCAATCTCTCGTATTTGAATATAATCATTGGAGGCGCCAGTTCTCCAGCTGCATTTACAGAAATTATAAAATAAAGTATCGTTAATAATTATTGCACCATTAATAATGAGATCATGAGAATAAATACTAAAATAACCATACCAGTAATCAAAGTAGTGACACACTCTTTTTAATCAGAGTTCACAATGCTATAAACACTTTTTTGACCTATTCATACTAAAACCTGGTCTCCCTTTGGACAGAGGAAAAAAGCTGTTTCACCACAGTTGAAAACTCTTGTCATATCATTCAATATATGCAGCAAATTATGTTCGGCAAGATATGACCTAACTTCAATAAACCATCCTCTGAGGTCAGCCTCTGTCACAGAAGCTCGACTTTTTCTTAAATTTTGAGAGATTCGCACAGCAATTTCAGGGTGCCTTTTCAAAAACCCTTGGTACCAATGTCAGCCTGGTCTGTCATTTTTGAAATTATGCTCCCTTTTAGTATCAGAAGATTTGATCAACACATCAGATTCCTCTTGTTCCGTAAGAATTGTGTCAAGACCCATTTTTCGTTTTTGAGGGGGTTTTCCAGATATTTTATCTTCCAGAGTACTACTAGGCACGTCATATTTTTTACTTGCAGCGGTAATATTCAACGATCCATTTTTAGCTGCCTGTATAGCTTCTCCCATTTGTTCTGGCTTATATTTAATTTTTGGAGCCATTGCTACAATACAAATTCCAGTAAAATTATGATTGGTAAAATGTATACTTACACTATAGTAGACTTGAATTGCCTTCCTTTTTAAATGAAGTTCGCAAATAACATTGAGTTTTATAAAGTCATATAAGCTAACTTCGTTCTATAAAATGACTAAGTACAACATAATTACACGGGATACCAAAATTTACACACTGGTAATTTGTATAATCAACTTTTTTGCAACATAAATTATAAACACAATGACGAAATTTCATCAATTGCAGTGACTAAAAAAATCATGTGTATTCATGTGATCATGTGTCGCCACTACCTGCTTGCATGCTGCCATCACCAGCGGTGGCACCAGGCGCGCCCCGACGATCCTTGGGAAGCGACGAACGTCTATATAGATTTAGGAACTTCTACATGAATTTATGGGTTTTTAGTGCTCCTCTTAGTCCCTTTCCTCTCCTTTCTCTGCCTGTCTGGCATGGGAAACCCTATCAGTAGCAATGCTACAACCAACACAGCCGTAAAATTTATGGAGAAAAGCTCAAGCTCTACCGCGACGCCAACGCGAGAACACCTGATTCTATTTTTTTTTTAAACTTGTTCTCGGATTAAAAAGAACCCGGTCTTCCATCATAGCCACGGACTAAGTCAAGTGAGTGATGAGATGATGATGTAATTAGTTGATATATTACGATGTTTGAAATCATTTGCGATTACTATTTTGATAAGTTGTAGGCTCCGGAAGCTACAATCATGGTTCCTTATAGCAAACAATCCCGACGCAAGTGAAACGTGTACGTTGTCCACTTTTGCTTCTTCTGTGCTAGAAGGTAGGCAAGAGCGAGAAATTGAAGCGGATAAAATCGTGCAAAACTGTTCCTTGGAGTCAGGTCTGTAGCCGCGGATGACCTTACGCGGCAGAAAATACAGTTGGTTATAAATGTTTCACCTCTGGAGACTTTTTTTTGAGCTACCAATCTTTGTAGAATGTTAAGGGAAACAGTGTTGACGGACCAGAAGAAGCGATCCCGGAAGAACAGCCTTTTGCATCCGGTTTGCGATGAAATGAGCCTGACGCTGGCAAGTCGGAATCTTGTTGAGTTGGCTAAAAAGTAAAGCTTTCATACCTCCAAGACAGCCGATTATGACAACTACAAGATGGAGGTAATAAATTCAATCACGTAAATGATCTTGGTCTTCACATCCTGAAGGACAATATCAGGCTTCGTAGCATTGCTAGGTTGAGTGTTGGAGAATGGGAAATTCCAGTAGATCTTACACTGATCATGCTTTACAACGGAATCGAGTTTTCCCTGGGCATATGGTAAGATGGACAATAGATCAACACCATAAAAGTGCCCAACATGGTAAATAACACTTATGGAGCCGCATTGTGTCTCTCTATCTACCCGTAGCGCGCATACTTTGAACATCCACTGAGAACATGTCCAAGCGTTTTCGGCTCTCACTTGCATGCTCGGCAGTTGGTATCGCGTGCAGGTACATTCATTATGCATTTACGGTAAACTTAGGTGTCTATAACGCCGTCTTGACAGGCAAAAAGAAATTCCTCTGTAGAATTCACACCAAAGGGGTTAGTGATGCTAGGTCATGTGTAATGTCGCTGGAATCAAATGGCAGACCAAGCTCCTCTACAACCGTATCTGCGGGATGGTATAGGCATGGTATAGAAAACTGAGCAGGCGGTAGCCAGAACCGTTCTTTGATGAAGACATTCCAAGCTTAGCAAGCCTCTACCCCCTTTATCTCGAGAGAGGTATATTCGAGGTACGGAAGATCTAGGATGATGTCTTCGATGGATTTTCATCGTCTAGCGTGTGCTTCGGTCAAGTTGCTTTAACTCATCGACGTTCCATTTTACTTCACGAAACGTGTAGAGCAGTATGGGAACGGCCAAGATAAATTCCAAGAAATTCCAAGATATGTATATGTTTCTCCATTACCAAGATGTAAAATGGTATTTCTGCCTATGAGTTGAACATACTGATCGTCACGCGATGATATAGTTTCTAGTCTTCCTTGGTGAAGGTGGACGCAGGCACACTTGTGCAGTCGAAATCTCATGCCAATCGCTTTAGAGCACCAGTGCTTTAGGCTATCTATGACTGTTGGTTGACATTTTATTTGAAACCACATGGGTACATAAACACATACAACCAATTTAACTATAACTTGCAATTTGAAGGATGTTTCTTTTGTTCCCAACTATTCTACTTATATTTGTCATAATTATTGCTTCTTACCATTTTTCGCGATTTTTTCTGCCAACTTTAGAGATTACTCTCCTGATGTAACAGCTGTCTAATTGTCAAGAAGCTACTTCTGGTATAAGCTAAGATCATTTGTGGTGACTATTCTAATAGTCACCACAAATAATCTCAGCTAAGACCATTTGATTCGGAGATTGAACTGGATCAAAGTTGATAACTGTTACTTTTTCACACGAAGATAACATTTTAAAACTAGAACGAGATTAGTCAGTAGGACCAGAAATTTTACCATTAGGTTTAATGACAGCTGCTTCAGTGGCAATTCGCTTGAGTGAAGCTGACAGATGACCCATTGTAAAGTTATTTCCAATGTAATTTCGAGTCGTCACACAATACCAAAATTCTTACCAGGATTTGTAGGACAACCGTTGCATCAGGTACAATTTAGGTAGAAGAAATTACTCCTGTTTTCATTAAAAAGTACCAATATTGTATTTGAGACATCCTCTGCTGCCGTAAAAGTTAAAGATACGTCGTACAAAAGTGAAGAAGCCAGAGCTGCGGCTCTTCTGTTTCCTATTTCTGATATGTCAGAAGCTGCTAAAAATGTTGGATAATTTATTCTGGTTTGTTCTGTTTATTTTTTTTTACCAGGAAACTACTGCTTATCTTCATCTTCATCTTTATCCTCATTCTCATCCTTACTAACAGCCATCTCATCTTTCCCGTTTTCAGCAATAGCGATAAAACATATTTCTCCAGTAAATCCTTGAGGAAGATTGTTACAATCAGTTTAAAGTTCTCTACGTTTGTTTCCGACTTCCACTTTTCTTGTGACAGTTCTCCATGATTTTGTCGGTGTTCTTGCTCTTCAGGAAGATCACTTCTGATCAATGGTTCTAACAGTACACTTTGTTTTCTTGAAGTTCGCAGGTCTCAAATAAATGCCATACCAGATTGAGATAATTTTTCCTTGCAAGAGTACGATTCTTTTTCACACTAACAAATAGCTATACCAAAAAGCCTTTAGCTTTCTTACTTACACAACTCGATTTTTTTACTAAAGATCGATTCCTTATTATCTCGTTCATATCTCTTTGTCAAATCAAGAAGTGCAGTCCGATCTTTTGAGGTTGAGTCTACAATAGTTTTGTCTTTGCAAATTTGCTAGAGGAACACACAATAAGGTGTCATCACAATACCAAAAGTAAAAGGGCAAAACAAAATCTAGCTTCTTGAAAGCAAAGATCTCCAAATCTTCCATAACAACTTCTGCTGAAATCGGAGAAATGACTGAACCTATGGGAGTGCCAAACTTTTGCCTATAAAAAGATTTACCGAATTTAAAATGAGTTGAGTTTATAATAAAAGCTATCCGCTTACTAAAGTCTTTTTGACTTAATCGAGTACGTGTTTTTATATTTTCCCATCTATTTAAAATTGCCTGTTTAACTAATTCAAGGGGTATACTTGAAAACATTGCACCAACATCCAAAGAAATTATTACATGGTCATCAAGAACAGTCTTTTGAATAATAATTTTTTGCCATTCCCAGTTATTTTTAATATTGTATTTTGAAGTTGTAATGGATTCTTTGAGTATCAAATTGAAGTTTTGTTTTCAGAATTTTTTGGGAGTGTTTATAGTTGAAATAACCATTAATGTTTCAGCACAGCGAAGGACGGCCAGGAGCTCAGCCTGAAAGAAAGTAGCATTTTGCTCAAGTGGGTTTCCTATCCCCCTTTTTCTCGGGCTCGCATAGATTCCTGCTTCTTACCCTCCCTCTCCCCAGGAGCCATCTGTATACCAGATTTCCTCTTGGAAGAGCTGCTTCTCCAACGTCTTCAGAATAAAAGACGTTAAGCTAGACGTTAAGTTTAGGAATGAAGGCCACTCTGCCATCCTTGCATGCGAATGGTACCTGTATGAGGGAGATGTTTGCCCTAAGTAATTTCGTGAGTGAAGGGACGACGAGATCCATGCCTTTTTGTAAAAGCACTGTATAATGCCATTCGCCCCTGGTGATTTAAAGGCAGAAAATGACCCTAAGGCCCATTTCGCCTTTTTATTTTCAATTACCTGGACGGCGAAATTCTAATCGGCCCTCCTTATCTCTTGCCCCAGCCTTCCTCATCTTGGTCGGTTTGGATTCGCTAAAAACCCGGGAAGTGAACTTCCATTAGGTGATTCAGCATTGCTTCCTGATATTCGGCAAACTCACCATTCCCGAGCCATGTTAGTCCCAGGCGAGCCTCCGAATATTTCGCCAGGATCTTGTGGAGCCTCACTGTTTCTGGAATGTCTCTTGATTCTTCGCAGAAGCCCCTCTATAGTAATCCTCCTTATTATATTTTCTTATATTTTCATTGTATTTATACTGAGCTGTCTGATATATGTCCCAGTCTGAAGGCAATTTAGTTCTATCTGCCCTGTTGCACAACGTGCTTGGAGTTAACGGAGTCTCTCCAGGTGGGTATTCCGCCATTCTAATCTTTTACTAGACTTAATTGTGCTACTGAAATTTCGAACCAAATGATAAAATATTATAACCAATTCTAATCCAAAAGTTTACATTAAATTAATTATTCAGGTGTGAATTTATATTATTTTTACCAATCCCGTTGTTTTTAATTCTAGGAATACAATAATGCAGTAATAACTCTCCTTTTCCAGACCTTGAAACGAAACGACTGGAAACGATTCTATTATTTCTAAGCTGAAGGGGGCCCCACCCTTACCGCGAGTGGGCAGTTTATTTTTATCAGCGACGATCATTAGCTGCCCCGTTCTTGTATCGATGCGCCGCCTGTCGCTACTTTTTCAAGTGAAAAGCGCGGGTGATTTGAAATCAATAACAAATACTATCAATAATAACACAAATAAATACACCCGACATTTCTAGAACTGCTGGCCCATGCAGCATAAAAGTTTGGAAATTATAGTGTGGTAGCGAAAAATTATGAACACAATTATTTACCATTATTAAACGATTCTCCACAATTTATATTTTCTCTTCAAGCACTAACGTTTACAAACATTTAGAAATAAATTAAATGATGAAGTAAAATTAGTTATTTAGAAATTTTGATATACAGAGTTAATTGCGCAGAAAATTCATAAATGAAAAATGTTACGTAAGAGGGTCAAAATACCCGCCCCCTACACAACATACCATAAAGAAACACGACCCCCCCCTCCTATTTTGAATGTTACGTAATATGTGAACGCTTCCTAATGTGATATGTGACAGTTTAAAAAAATTTTGGCAGGACAGTTGTCAAACTTGGAAGGCAGATCTTCAAAGCGAATGAATTTGTTCACACTTTAAGAATGTTTGTTCATGTTGGCATATTGTGATTATACGGATCATTCTAGGTAAAAGCGGAAAGGAAAACAGGAAGAAAAAGTACGTCAAACTATCCATTAAAGAGATGTATCGTTTGGTACAAGACGTTCAAGAGGGTATGCGCAAAGTTGATGTGGCAAGGAAATACAATATAGATGCAAGAGTAGTAGATTACATACTGAAAAAAGACACTTACTAGAAAAAAGAAGTAGACTAGACAAAGGGCAACATCCTCTTAATGGAATGTGCGCTCGGTGAGTGAATGACACAGAAAAGGAGCCAGTGTATTGCGACAAATGGACCGTGCATCCGAAAGAAGGCTGTAATGACGAACAAAGAACTTCTAAAAATGCAGAAAGAGGCGCACGCAAAGAAAAAAGCTGAGTAAAAGGAAATTGAATCAACAGAGCCTGATAAGGAAAATCAGGAAGAAAATAATCAATGCTTCAAATTGAATAGAGATGAGAAAAAATGTTAAGCCAGCGTGGGATGCGAGAAATAAGACTGGATGGAGACAAATTATCTGCAGACACTGAATCAGCTAACAACGCCCAGTCCGAAATTAGAAAATTTCTTCTCGACAATGGATACTCCTGGGACAATGTTGTGAAAGGGTAAAGTTTGATTTACCTATCACTTCAAAGTGAGATCCGTATTAGATGTCTTTTAAAATTTTGAATCCATCGAGACCAAGAGCGGAAGTCACCTCGGCCGGGAGCACTCGTCAGAAATTGTTCATTTAGAGTATTTACTCCGTAAATTCTGTTTCTATGTACATAACCTCCATCTGTTAAAACCGAGATCAAAGACAACAACTACAGGTGCCTGGGACGGGTCGTCCGATCAGACGTTTACCAGGAGCTTCCAACGTACCTATCACCAAGCATAGTCCAAGCATCCCACGTTCCCATGGTTACCGGCTTCAATACAAGATGGTGGGCCCCGAAAACTCCGTACAATTAGTACCGCATCTGGTTGTCATCCCCACTGGTCTTTCAGCACCACATCACCGAGGCGTGACGTCAAAGGATGGCCAGGGCTCCGACGCATTCAAATAGTTATCTTGGAACGTTCAACAACCACCCGTAACCACCTAACTATCATCATGGTTACCGCTTCCTGCTCAGAGTCAAGGTTGGGCCAGTCGGATTCTCGCTAGACGCTGCCATCTTTTGCCACTCTCTAACGCCATGTCACGGAGGCGTGACGTCACACGAGCAACCACGACTCTGGTGTTACTAAACTCAACTTATCAGTCACCAAGTGACGTCAGTTAAACGCCATATCACCAGTATATATGACGTCATGACCCTCAAACCTTAATAAGATGATCGGAAACCTCGTGAACGGGAGCTCATTGGTCGTCGAACGGACTATCAAACGAAGCTGTCAACCATGGATTGCAGCCATCATGAAGAAACTATTACCGAAAACCACATTATGTAAAACTCGGTAATACTCGGTAACCTTGTATCGTCGCACCATTTTCAGGTTTTACTAGGAATGATATCGATGGGTTCTACGAATATTAGGCTATTGTTCCGTTACCGTTAAGAAAGCGACTATCATCGCATTACGAATAAGCACTAGTCTATCGTTCCACTACGGATAAGAACTAGTCTAAATTCATTTAGCTAAGTTTTCAGGAGGAAGAAATGAAATTTTGTATTCGTAAATCAAATCAGGAACTAAAAATAAATGAACAAGCTTTGAAAGTAATAATATTTATAGCATGATTTGAATCAATAATTCAAAGTAAATCTCTCCTCGATCGTAGCAATGGCAAAAATGTGTAGTTTTCAGTT
>CAKNWW010300424.1:0-10994 GCA_932074435.1 Andricus kollari | reverse complement strand
GTCCTTCTTGACTTCGAGAAACGAACCATGTTCGTTATCGAATTTTCGGCACCAGCTGACAAAAACATCATAGCCAAGGAGAATGAAAAGAAAGAGAGGTATAAAGAACTTATAAGGGAGTTGCGACGACTATACCCGGAATATTCCATTAAGCTAATCGTCTTGATCATCGGCGCTCTAGGAAGTGCCAAGGTTTCACTGGTTAATAGCCTGAAAAGCATCCCTGCGTGTCAAGAAAATGCTAAGACACTTGCGGGGAAAATGCAGATGGCGGTCGTCCTTGGGTCGCTCCGTGTCCTCAGGGTGCACGAGACTTTTGCCGGATCATCGAATTGAATCCGTCGCAGACTGTAACCACCTATCTCACGGTCGTGAGACGTGGTTGCAGCTGAAATTTTACCGCGATTTCGCTGGGAGCGGGTGCAATTTTTCGGATTAGCACCTGCTCCCAGCGAAATCCTGCGGTTGTCCTTATGACAAACTTTTAATTATATATATATATGGCATTTCATCTTTCCTGCATGAGTTGGATAACTAGATATTATTTGTCTCAGGTGTTCGCGGTGTGCATGACACGCTCTGCAGCTATAATCGGGAATGTCTTGGCTCAAAGTGTGGCGACGGTACGCTAAAGTGAAAATGACACTCTCCTTGCCCGACTTCAATCTAGTGATTTGAGAAAAGGAAACTTTAGCTTAGACGACTTCTACTGATCCTTCACATTTATGTGGAAGATGTCGTGCATCCTCTTGTCGAGATGCTGTTCGCGGAAGTTTCTCTCCTGTGCTTTCTTGATTCGGGCTTTCAGGAGTGATTATTTGAGATGGATAAGGTTTCAAGCATTTTGCTCATCTCAGATATTGAACTCAAGGCCAAGTGTTTCAGGAGCCTCCTTTGCCCACTTCTTCGTGTTTCATGACCATTTTAGGAAGAGTGTCTCCTCCATTTGAGACTATATTTACTGTACCCAGGATGATCTTGTTCTGAAAATATTCGAGATTCAGTATTCCGTGACCACCTTCACGGCGCGAGACGTAAAGTCGCGGAACGGACGACTTTAGGTGAAAGCTTTTCATGACCCGATTTCGAGGCGATGAGTTGAAGGAAACTTCTTTCACCAGAAGCTCTTTATACCATCTGGTCCAGGCGCGGAATAAAATGACACTTCTCATGACACTTCATGCCTCTTAACACTTATTTCACCTCTTCGGTAGTGATAGGTGGATATTCCTCCTCAGGTGTTATGAGGGCACTGCGCAGCTTCTTGAAGCTATTTATGTTCACTGTCTTCATTCAGTGGATGCTGGACTTTGTAGACTTCTCTCCAAAATGCCTCAAGATCCTCTGGCTTGGACGGGTGGTCGACAGTAACTGGAGAGTCTCGGAAGAATCGAGACGGTTCAGAGAAAAACTGTTCATTTTCCCTGATTCATCTGTCCCTCCTCTCTAGACTTCTCCTAGCAACAGATAGTACCTGTATTCTGTCGCAAACTCTCGGACCCTGGCAGAGAACTTAGTGCCAGATATTATGTAGTCAATCACACACTAAATGCGGGACGCGCACTGTCTTGCCCAGCTTATCTTTGTGCTGAGTTGATGCATGCGTCTTTGTTTTATGATCAGTCAATGGTTTTGTTTTACGGTTTGCGTCCGCCAATGTTCTCGCCGCATCATACACTTGACGATTGACCATTCAGAGGTTGGAAGAATCTTAAAGAAGCGCGTCATCCAGTTGCGTCAGATCATTAGGCTTTAGAGAAACTTGGATGTTGATGTTTATCCTGTCCTGAAGCATCGCTCTTCCTATACTGGATGCCTGTCCATGATTAGTCTCAGTGTTGCCTTGCTTACTCTGTTGCCAGCTGTTCTGGCTACAGTTGAATAGGTGCTCCGCATATATAACATCTTTTTCGGAGGTCTTCAGCACGTTATCGCAGCAGTTGTTGCAAAAAGTGTGAGAACTCTGGGTATTTGTGCCATGTAACCTTTTCGCTCGGGAGCCATACTGGTATCGAAGCATTTCAGCAGGCGTCCTTCAGTCGACCCGTCCACTTAAAACAATTGAGATGTTGCTGGTCTATCGTATTGACTTTATCTTGTTTGGCTCTCCCAACTTTGGGGTAGTCGGCATTGTTGTCCGACCCATTGTCGGGAGCTCTGCGCGTTTGATTGTTTTGAATCGCATTTACAACTATGTTTGGTGCTATCATTGTTAAGCCTGCGTCCCCCACGTGCAAGTGTGGGACACCGCCCCCCACGTGGGGTCTACAAGGACCCCACTCACTTTCACGATGTAAGCGGTGTGGCATCGCATTGGACCGGCGTCAAAAAATTAGTTTTGCTTTTTTATAACACGAACAAAAATATGGTAGGTAATCAAAGCAAACAGGATTCGAGTAGAGAGTTTGAAATAAAGTTTAAACCTTATCAGATACAAAAGACAACTTCCTTATACTACTGACTAAAGAAATCACACTTCAAAAATATAAACTGGAACAAACAAACACTACACTTTGAATATGAGAGAACTTCGCAAATTTTTGTTGAAAATTCAGTCATGAGGCATCAACTTGACAAGACTATATCAAACTAATAATAGCAACGTGGGGTCTGAGTGGACTCTAATCACGTTTTTCAACAAAAACATTAAGAAAAAAGGGAGAACATACCTCAGAGATTAAAGCGCTCTTACTGGCGTCTTGAGAACTATTGAGAGGAAAGATACTCAATGAGACAGGCAACGGGATGCAAAATTGCGAATTTCATAAGGAAATTAGTGCATCTGGGGTCTGGCTAGAGCCCACGTGGGGGACGGAGGGTTAATCCCACGAGCAGCTAGGGAAATCCGAGGACGCATCTAGTAGCCTGGTTAAAGGCTTTCCGTCCCGGATCATAAAGAAACCGGGCAGAACCGTATGGTTCTTATAATTATATTCTTAGTATTTGTATTTCTTCGTCCTCAGAAATTTCTTTATTAAATTCTTTAGTTTTATCTGATAAAATTGGCAATTATTGTAGGATATTTCTGCAATCTTCATCTACTTCTTTGTCCTTGCGCTGGCCACTGATTCATAGATTGTTTGTAAACCGATTCTATAGGATTCGTATTTATTTCTGCGAGAAATTTCTTTCCACCGATGCTCTAATGATACCTTCCACACGAAAAGGCAATAGCTAATGGTTAATTTACAATTGGAGCATATCTACGTCCTGTTTGTGTGAGAGCTTTACTTCTCCATGCGACAGGTATATTTTCTTGTAGAAAAAATTCTCTTAAACAGTTTAAAAATATATAGACCTGAAGTCACAGGATTTTTTTTTAATTCTGTGTTATGAGACGATTATAAGATGCACATGCTTATTTTTAATTGTAAAACTATCCTATTTCGAGTACCAAGAGACTGATTTCTTTACGCTGGACTCAATATATTCACATGAATCCTCATAAATTAGATTTAGCTTATTTGTGACAAAGAATTACTTTTCCTAGAGCTTGAAAGGGACTAGAGGGTTAGAAGAGTTCCTTGAATATATTTTCTTTGGAGTAAGCGGAAAATATGTCATAAACGTCCAAACCCGAACAATACATGAGGGTGCGTCTACACTGTTGCTCGCTAAAAAGGCAGCATCTGTTCATTTTTCGACATTCATAACATATTTTCCGAAAAAATATTTATGGAGCGAAACTCCTCTACCCCTTTGTTCTTTTTTAGGCTGCCAATAAACTCATATCTTTGCGTTCGTTTCCACAAATGAGGTAAATCTTAAATGAAGAGGATTCACGCGTCATAATAAGGTGACTTTAGAAGTCCAGTAAATTTTTCGTGCACCGTTCCATCACCCTTCATGTTGTTAATCAAGCTTTTATGAATTTCTCTAGGGAAAACTTCCCTTATGTCCTCGGACTTGCCTCGAAATATTTACACAGGGCACTCACGAAATACTAATTTAAAAAAATGTAATCCTCTTTTTCATGTTGCAGCGTTAAGTTCACATTTCGAGTGTTCAATAAATGGCGTCCCTATTCCTGGTACTCCTCGTGGCAGACCTTCCGATTTTGCTGAAAGGCATCATTCACCTGAGAAATCTCTTCCTCCTGCCAATACACCTCATCGGTGCAGCTCCAGGTCTCCTCCAGCCGGGTGCATGCGTTCTCCTACCAGACTTCCTGCTCCTGACCGAATGGGATGTAGACTTGAAGAACCTACATTTATTCGGCTTATTCCTTATACGATTCCGCACCGGATATTTTAACTTCGAAGATACAGTTTTCCTGTCGATACACCAACTAAATTAATTATAAGACATAATCTCTATGAGCCTATGCCAACTCAAGAACAAATTGTTATATCAACATCTGATGGTGATGTTTTTACAATATTGGAGAGTTTCGAGGTTTTTTTTGGAATATATCATAAACGAAATAGAAAACGGGCGAAAATAAACATGGTAAGCGGCTTAGTTATCGCATTGACCTCAAATGAAACCAGGGAAACTGTGGCTGAGTTGGAGAACCAATTTTTAATCTTTTTACCCAGAACAAGCATGAACTTTTTTGGAGATGCTAATTATGAGGATATGTTTGAGAAGATAGAAGAAGCAGCTAAGACAAAGACGCTCTATTTTCGTTACTTCGAGCAATCTATTATCATTTTGAATGTATATATTTGGAATAACCGTCATTTTCTTTACGAATGTTGTGAATAATAAATTTTCTATGTTATGAAAATATATTAATTAATAATAAATCAACAAACAAAGAAAAAAACTTGTGCACATATTTTTAATTTATACTAGGCTAAATTCATATAAAAAAGAAAGCACCATTAGGTTGTGATACTCTCAAGTCTGTAGTGCAGTCACCCGCCTTATCAGTGCAGTGTGGCGCGCAACCGTGATTTCAGTATTTCATGGCTGCGCGTGTGACTGCACTATTGTCGTTCTCTCTTATAATTTTTGGAGGATTTCAAGACCACTTATTTTTTACGGACATACTACTCCTTACTATTCCTTCATGCTTACACCGGTGAAAAAATCATAGTTAGTTATAGATTCTTTGAAGACTGGAGTGCACCAACCCGCCTTACATCGAAGGAAGAGGCATCGTTACATGGGACCCTTAACTTTATGAGACTGTATTAAAGGTAATATAAATTCCTACTTGACAGAAGGTAATCCAGATTGTGACATTACCAAATAAAGGTAATGCAAATTTCTACCTTAAAGTCATATGTGAATGTAGATTCCTGCCATATCATCTGTCGGTAATGTATGTTCCTATTGGATATCATATTAATGTCGATTAAGAACCTTATCGACTGGTGGCGTCTTAGCGTCTTAGATCCATTATCGTCGGACGGAAAATGACTGGTCGTTAGTTTACTGACGTGTAGCTCGGAATAGACCTTTGCTCCCGAACTGTCTTAGGTATAGTACAAACTAACTTCAATCGAGCAAAGGACCCCCCAAAAATGGTTTTTGACGATTATTTCGGAAAGGGACATCATACGACAGAAATGGAATGACATAGACAAATAGTATATAAAATTCACAACAAGAGTGGTAATATGCTCTTTTCCTGTGCGGGTCATATTTTCCTAGTAATTCACCCTGGGGCGACCCCATTTCAAGAAATGTGTTAAGAAAATAGCGTGCGAACCTCGCGGTGAAACTCACCAGCCATTGCGAAGGTTGATTTCTCGGAAAATATGGTTCGCACAGGAAAAATGCATACTATCATTCTTGTTGTAAATTTTATACCTACTATTTTTTTGCACAAATGCATTTTCACCCAAAATCCCACGTGGAACTCGTTTGATTTCGATATACCAAATATCAACACTTTAATATCTTCTTCTGCAAAGAAGTCTATGTAGGGTGTCTAAAAAGTCCTGGGACGGTTGGATATTTCCTCAGGTAAAATATTTTTCAAAAAAGTATAGGTCATTCCTGAAGTAAATTTCAAAGAGGAATTCATTGGTGACCTTCATTTTGACCTTGAAGTTGACCTTCATGGCTTTTTGAAGGTCAACTTGGTTTTTTTTAATGGAAACCCCCTTTTTTTACATATACAATCCATAGAGCGGAAAATTCTACGTTCAGATACGTACCCAAGTCATAGGTCAATTGTAACGTTTAAGGTCAATTAGAGGTTATTTGAAATAAACCAAGTTTTCCAAGAGGTCAGTGCAATTCCTGAAGTATTTTTCAACGGGCAATTCAATGGTGACCTTCATTTTGACCTTGATGTTACCCTTTATGGCTTTTTGAAGGTCAAATTTGTGTTTTTTTAAATGTAAACCCCCTTTTTTCACATCTGCAATCGATAGAGCGAAAAATACTACGTTCATGTACGTACCCAAGTCATAGGTCAATTGTAACGTTCCAGGTCAGTTAAAGGTTATTTGAAATTAACAAAGTTTTCCAAGAGGTCAGTGTAATTCCTGAAGTAAATTTGAACGAGAAATTCATTGGTGAGCTCTGTATTGATCTTGGTGATGATCTTCAAGGGTTTTCAAGGCTTTTTCCAAGCAGCTTACGTTTGCGTTTAGCATTACCCAGGAACAACGACGTGGACATAGTAATTTCTGTTCCCTTTGGGGTTCTTGATTAGCGTGAGTCCCCTTGCCTCTCACGCTTCAGTGAAGATGTTCGAACTGAAAACCTTGAGCTTCTTGACAAAAAGCTATGCGATTGTAAAAATGAGTTACAGCATTACGAATGATCTCCCTATCAATCAAAGTAGCCTCTTGCAGAATCCGATTCTTCAATCCGTCTAAGCTTTGGGGTTGCATTGGGCATACTTTGCTCTTTAAATAAACCCAAAGAAAATAGTCAAAAGGCGTCAGATCAGGAGATCTAGCAGGCCACTCGATTTCACCCCTTCTTCCAATCCACCTATGAGGGAACTGAGTATCCAAATATGCTCGAACCGCCCTACCGTAATGAGCCGCTGCTCCGTCCTGCTGGAACCAAATATTTTGAAAATTATCGCCTGTAATCTCCCTTATTCTTGGTACAATTTGATTTCTGAGAAGCTCTTCATATGCACGGGCATTAAGATTACCATCGATGAAGAAAGGGCCTATCAATGTATCATTCAAGATACCGGCCCAAGCGTTAATCTTTTGTGGATATTGTGTGTGACTCCACAACATCCAATCAGGATTTGTGTCGGACCAATATCTACTATTTTGCCTGTTAACTTCACCTTTTCAAGTGAAAGTAGCTTCATCTGAAAATACTGCACTGTAAAAAAAGTTGGTGTAAATTTACATCCTGCGACGATGGAAATAATTCGATCGGTGTGGCACATAGTAAATAAGCAGAATTCCGTAAAAATACATACTTTTGTTCTCAACCTGCGTCCGCCATAAAGAAATACATGTAGGACGTTTTCCCGTCGTCGACCGTGAAATTGGGTACGGGTCGGAAATCTCCGAAATTTCGTTGAATTTTGTCTTCAGCTTTTATAATCGAAAAGATATTTAGAAATTTGGTTCCCCAAAAACTTTTCGGTGATTCAAATTTCAATATCTTTTTCATCTTTGACTTATGATTATCAAATTTCCCTGACTTTTCACTGATTTGAAGTTTTTCTTTAACCTACAGCCACCTTGCTACTATTCACAACTTTTCACACACAAATTTAAAAATTCATTTTTAGCGAGTGAAAGAACAAATTATTTTCACATATTCAACGCGACATAACCAAAGATTATCTTTGACATAACGTGCAAAACAACGTCATACTTCAGAGTCCCGAGTGGTCAAAATTTACGTCCTGCACATAATTCTGTGGCATTCGTCAGGGCGGACTTACTCCCTCGCGACAGAAAAGCACACATAGTCAAAATTTACATATACTTTCGTAGACTTAAAGCCCCAAGTAAAATTATCATCTTACGTAAACTTACTATGTCCCACGCCGATCGAATAATTTCCATCATCGGACGTAGTAATTTCACAGTCGACTGCAAATGGAACAACCCTCGTTCCATTTTTACATTGTGACCTGAAGTTAAATCACAGTAGATTGCAAATAAATACTGTAGTATCGAAAATTATCAGGTTATGCATTGTAATTTGAAAATACACTGCACGTATAATTACTAGCTGATTATAAATACCACCAAAGCTTTTTTTACAGTGTGTATTGTACAAGAAAAGAGGATCTCTATCAATTCTGTCCATCATAATTTCACAAGATTCAACCCGACGATCAGGATCGTCTTCATTGAGCTCTTGTACCAGATGAACTTTGTAAGGATGGAAATTAATGCTTTTTAAAATATTTCGCACTGTCTTAGGAGCAACGTCAAGCTCATCACTAGCTCGACGTAAACTAAGGTGTGGGTTATCAACAAATGCTTGGGCTATGTCCATCTGTATCTCCTCAGATCCTGCAGATTTTCGGCGACCAGTTTTCTGAAGGTCCTTGATAGATCCATGATTCATAAAGCGCCTTACAGTTCTTTCAATTGTTGCCTTTGAGACAGGATTTAACCCTTCTCTGTTACGAAAAGTGCGATTAAAAAGCAAACGAACTTGATCATAAGATCGAACTCGATCTCCCCAACCACGCATCATTCATACACATACAGTCTCTCGTTCCGAAAGTTTAGCTTGCGCCATAATAATCTTTCAGCGATAGATAGTAAGTATGTACTCGTAATACGTAAATTTAGTTTCGATTCGTAATATTCGTATGGAGATATTAAAACGGTATAAGACTTATGGTATCGCCTTATGTATTGACTTAGGTATCGAAAAATGGTATAGGACTTTTCGATATAACTCTTTGGGGAGGAACAGAATTCTCACCAGAACTCCTGGAACTTTTAACGCAAAATTTCCTATTTGATTTTACAATATTCAAAACGCTGTAGCCAAGATCAATACAGAGCTCACCAATGAATTTCTCGTTGAAATTTACTTCAAGAATTACACTGACCTCTTGGAAAACTTTATTAATTTCAAATAAACTTTAACTGACCTGGAACGTTACAATTGACCTATGACTTGGGTACGTATCTGAACGTAGAATTTTCCGCTCTATCGATTGCAGATGTAAAAAAGGGGGTTTCCATTTCAAAAAACAAAGTTGACCTTCAAAAAGCCATGAAGGTCAACTTCAGGGTCAAAATGAAGGTCACGATTGAATTCCTGTTTGAAATTTACTTCAGGAATGACCTTCACTTTTTTGAAAAATATTTTAACTGCGGAAATCCAACCGTCCCGGGACTTTTTAGACACCCGTATATATGTTAAGAACTTTTAGTCCGCTATTTTGAATTTTGTTGACTTGAAATTCGTAATCACCGTTTCCAAATGCATATATACAATATTTTTGTGCTCTAAGAATTAGTTTATTCAGTTTATTTAACTTTTTCATCAATTTTTGTGAGTTTTTGAAAATAAGTTAATTTTTAAAATAGCAGATGTCTGATTTTTTAAACTCTATAGTGTATACTCTAAGCAATACGTGTAATTGTTTAAATTATATTTTAGTTTTCTTGATTTCAGTTTTCCGTATTTTTCTGTTTGAACTATACATTTTTTTCTGAGCGCATAGGAATTTCTCCGAAACTAGAATTTAGATATTTGACTCCATGTATATAGTATAGAGTATACCCTTTTCGGGTTATTACATATCTAAATTCCCCCTGCCACAGAAGATCGTCAGATATGAAACTTTTAAGCTCACATCCTCCTCAAAAACTATAAGTACCCCAACTCGCATCATAAGTAAGCCTCCAAGTAATGCCTGACACGTACTTAATCCTGTGGGTTTTTTCAACCTGTAAAGTCTCATACCATCTGCATCCCGATTTTTATTAGAAGCCTTTGCATTCGCCTGAAAGTTTGGTCAGAGAAGTGGAAAACTGCACAAAATCAAAAGTCCTGAGCGCAGTCGGTTATGACAGACGAGTTTGAATGTAGACATTCGATACGATTGAGTGCCCCCACAACATCCATCCTCGGTACCAAACCTCCCGCTTGACAGTAGTTAAACGCAGTGAAAGTATGACTAAGCGAGAATTCCGAACGATCACCCATCCGAGCGCTAACGGCGCCCGTCCGTGCTTAACATTCGAGATATCGGAGAGTCGAGAATAACCACCCAGCTACTGGCGTTGGTTTTTATTCCTATGAAACTATAGAAATGTTAAATTTTAGAGAGGCTTTGGCACCTGTGATATCACGCCTGCGGATAAGCATTTTGGAATGATCGCCTGGCCGTCGACCATTTTAAGGCCAGGCAGGCTGTGCAGGTCGTGGGAAGCAGCCCTCAGCGTGTGCAGAAGGTGCAAAACTAGTGACTGTCGTTCCTGAGTTGTGAAGAAACGTGTCTCGTCGTCACTACCTTCAAAACATGCGGCTTCTGAGCCGACGAATTCCTTTAGACCGCCACCGAATTCTTGTCGCAAGGTCTTTGGCAGATGAACTTCTTCGGCAGCTTTTAAAAGGCTGAAAAGTAAAATTTATTTTTATTTCTTACATCTTTCGGTAGTGCGACTTCCCAAAAATGTATGTATGAGAATTTTTCGCGGATTCATCTTCTCATCAATTATTTTAATCTACAACATTTCATTTAATCTGAATCTAGATCAAATATTTGTAATGCTTTTACGGCATCATTGAAGTTGCTTTGATTTGCGAAACTTCCAGATATGAATTTTCTTCATTTATCAAGACAGTCAATTTTTAATATACCTGCATTTTTAATTAAGAATCATTTAGGTGTAACAAAAGCCTACGAACTTTTCAGAATTTCTTAGTTCAAAAACTGCTTCTAGGTTATCCCTTTCCAGAAATTTGTATTTATACAAGTCTAGAATAATGAAGTAGTTATTGAAAATAATAAATTACAGTCAAAGCTCCGATCAGTGCCGCCCCGAGCAGGGCCGCTTCTCCGATTTCTCGCTCGAGCGCTACCCCCACCACTTTAGCGTCGGTCGCGATCGATGCATTTCATAGCTGACGCTCCGAGG
>CAKNWW010300422.1:353-10830 GCA_932074435.1 Andricus kollari | reverse complement strand
AATGTTCTTTCTTTTATTTTAATAGCTTCTGATTATTTGGTAATTCGAGTGTCTTGGGTAGTAAGTAACTAAATTGTATTTAATAAGACATGGCTGAAAATATTTCGAGAAATTAAGTAAAATTGGCGAAAGATGTTTTGCGTAATTTATGGATGGCCCCTTATGAAAAGTTCGAATAAGATTCAAACGGTTCAAATTTTAGTTTATTTGTCAATTTATTAGCTTCATACATTAAATTAATTATTAAAGTATAATCATAAATTTCAAGTAATCATTCTATTAATGGAGAAGTAGTATCTTGTAAATTTAATCAAGTATTTATAATAAACAATCAAAATATTAGATTCTTTATGTTGGGATAAATTAGTTTTTAATCAGACCTATTTAGGATTGCATCAATGAGATTTTCACTCTTGATAATTTATTGTGCAATGAAAAATGTTTTCCAAGTGATCATACATATATACAATGGATATATTCGCTTGCAAGATCTTAGACGTTTTTTCATCATGAGATTGTAAATTACATTTTGAAACGTAGTTATTATTGTAAAATAACTGCGAATCGTCATCAATTTCGTAATCAAAAGACGTTTGTTTCGCATGCATGAGGATTTAGTTTTTAATGACTGTTTGCATTATTATTAAAAGAAAAGTACTTTGTTTCTATATTTATAACATTTCCAAGCAAGTAGTTCATTTACCTCGCAAGGAAGCAACGGTTGAGGCAACGGTGAAACGATTATTTGCACATTTACCAAAAATGTTAGATCATCGTGTTTGCTGAGAAATTATCGTCACAGAATTCTTCAAAATTAGAATTGCGTAAGTTCAGTACGTTGATATAGAAGGTTCTTAATAATTGGTTGAAAAAATAATTTAAATTGTCTCATGAATAAATGTTGTACTCTAACTCGAGTGAAAAATAAACTTCCAAAAAGGACGAGTTTTTTGTGCAAAGATTCAATTTTAAGTGTCTATAGAGTTCTAACCATTTCAACTTAAAATTAAATGAGTAAAATTGATATCGAGAGAAAAGAAAGATTTGATCTATTTTTATTTTTTTAGCAACTCATCACTGATTTTGACAATTTTTATTGGATTAAATAAAGGAATGGAGATTTGTAATCTATAATTAGCAATAATTGGCTTCCATTTGGCCTAATATAAAAACATAAGATTTTTATGAAATATTTGATGATGAATTAAGGTTATTAGGGTGAAGACACGCCTTCTATTTGTCAAGTAGATAATTAAAGTAATGAATGAGCATGATTAATGATTAAAGATTAAAAATTTGCAACTTTGCATGTAGTCAAACATGAGATAAGAATGGAACAAACGTATCAGCATCTTCTATTTATATTTTTTCCTCAATTTTTCAGATCACATCTTCGCATAATTCGGTACTGTAATTACACTAAAATTACAAAATAATGTAAATAAAAAATAATCAATAAATATTATTTAAAAAAGTGTAATAATTTCAAAACCTCTTAATTTAAATAAATGCAAATTTTTACTATAATATGATGCAATCTTTCAAATTATTGCAAATTAGTATAGTTGTAACTACGGAAGTGTAAATAATTTTATATGATGCAAACTTTCAAATTATTACGACTTTAATAATTAGAATATAGAAAGGTTTCCAGTTTCATAGGTCGAAGTTGAAATTATTTTATTTTTTTATTTTCAAAGATGAAAATTTTTAAGTTTTACAAGATATTGAAAATTGTATGATTGCCTAAGTTTAAATTATGTTATTGGCCAATTCTAGAAAATTAAAAATTAAGTTATTAAAATACTCGCAAATTAATCATCATTGTTACTAATTTTTAAATCTTTAAAATTATACTTTCAGATTGTATAATATTATTTAAGTTCATCTTGAAAGCCTCAATTTTAAATTGGAAACATTCGCAATCGAATAGAATCAAATTAAAATATTAAAAATTGCAGGCTAATTTTACTTTTAAATCTTTAAAAACAATTTTAAATTGAAAGTGATCAACAATAAATAAAAAATTCTAGAATATTAAAATGAAAGCTTTGAAAGAAAAATTGAAAAAATACCTAAGCAACATTTGAGCTCAAAATTGAATAACACTCTTCTTTTGTATTTAAAATATTAAAATAAAAACTAATATACATTTTTGGATTAATATTTTGCAATTATTCTTGGCCTACTAATATTATTTCATTATTTGTCTCGAATAGTTTCATTCAAAGTGTGAAAGTGTGCGGAAATCGTGAGTTGAGAAATGATAATGTCATAAAGATAAATGTGAAATGTGACGTCATTTTTCATCGCGATTATTTAAATTTAAATGACTCTATTTCAACAGAATAGGGGTTCATAATTCCTCCTCATTTCAACTCAGCATGAAACTATCAAATTATACATTATGTGTTATGTGATGTATTTCATAGGATGCAGCGTAATTTAGGTAGGTAAAAGAAAAAAAGTTTAAAGATCCTTTTTTCCTCAAAAAAATAATAGGTTAAATTTAATACCAACAAAAATTAAACTACATAATTTTTCCATAAAATCCTGGAATAAGTAGTTTTATTTTATTTTTACCCTTGAGATGGTTAAGTGATTATTAAATATAAGTTGACGCATAAAGTATCTACTTAATTTAGAATTTAAAACAGTCTCGGTAAAGTTTATTCTCTTTTCTGGAAAAAAACGTAAATGATTCTCTCACTAAAATGGGAAAAATTGCCCAAACTTTTTTCTTAGTTATTATTTCCCTTAATCATATAATCATAATTAGAATTTTAGCGCGTTTACAAAAATAAAAATTGTGTAATTTATGTCTTATCATTTTCCCAAAATTACAGCGACTGATATGTTAATAATTTCAATAACAATTTCGACAAATGAGATATTTGTAATATCAACCGTGATAAAAAATTTATTGATATAAATAAAATTAAATCTGTCAACATTTTTTGGGCAATCTTACATTTTTTTTCACATTTTCTCATTGAAACTCTATCAAATCTTAACAGCACAATACTTGTATCAAATCCTATGTTCTAGAATCTTGGCAGTTTTTTTCTAACTCTATCCGTTAAGAAATCTTATACTTTTCTATCAACGTTTTCCCATCAAAACTCAATCAAATCTTATCCCTTGCCAGACTTGTATTGAACGCTATTTTCTAGAACCTGACAAATTTCTATCGAATTCTACTCCTCGAGAAATCTTATACTTTTCTACGTAGCGTCATTAAAAACCTTTTAAGTCTTAAGCAATGAGAACATTTTGATAGAAAAGTATAAGATTTCTCGACGGATAGAGTGGAATAAAAACATCCAAGATTTTAGAACATAGTACTTGATACAAGCCCTGTGCCAATAAGATTTGATGGAATTTCAATGAGAAATTATTGATAGAAAATATAAGATTTTTCGATATATAGAATTTGATAGAAATTTCCAAAGATTTAGAAGATCAGATTTGATATAAGTTCTGCGTGGATAAGATTTTATGGAGGTTTAATGAGAATCTGTTGATAGAAAAGTATAAGATTTCTCGATAAATAGATTTTGATAGAAATTTCCAAAATTTGGAAAGGTTGAATTTGATACAAGTTCTGCGTGAGTAAGATTTGGTAGAGTTTCAATGAGAAAGTGTTGATGGAAAAGTATACGATTTTTTAAAAGATAGAATTTGATAGAAATATCCAAGATTATGAAAAATAGGATTTAGTACAAGTTTGGTGCCGTTAATATTTGATAAAAGTGTCAATGAGAATCTGTTGATAGAAAAGTAAAGAATTTCTAGATGGATAGAATTTATTAGAAGGTCTATCAAATGTGCTGATAGATTTTGATTCGTAAAATTCGTTTGATTCGATTTGATAGGACTTCTATCAAATGTGCTTGTAGAATTTTATTTAAATTCCACTTCTTAAAAGATTTTGATTAAGTTTTCCCTAATTCTGAATATATGATCCCATTGACCAGGGCTCACCACTTTCGACAGGTGTTGACTGACACGATAAGTGCCTGACGGACACAACATTTATATGTAATTTTTTTCTCCGGTTTTCATACGGAAAAACCAAAGTGTGAATCTAACGCTAATTTCAGGGTACCATTTCCCTGCAACAAAAATTAGTCTTGGCAGTGTGAATCATATGGTGTGAATGGTACCACTACACAAGGTATCGAATCGTTTCCCTCGGACTTGGGGTACGAAACGTCACCTGCTGTCAATTGTTTTTACAGTTTTGTGGCAAAAATAATAGGCGATAGTTTCGTACTCCAAATCCGAGCGAGATGGAACCCCATCTTGAAATTAGGTGCAACCAAATTTATCCCAGAGTTTTTACTGTGGGAATCCTACAAATTGGACAAAGGGTTAGGTTCGTTACGGTCAGTTTGTAGGTAGATGGAAGAAAGGACTAGGGTCAAATTCGACGAAGACTTTTTGGGGTCTATTAGACCTAGTCTTCGGGAATGACACTGTCACTCTTGCCAATCAATGACTGACTTCTGGTGAACCTTGCCATAGACTACTTACTACTATACGCCCTTGAAGAAAATTAACTATACTGTTACCGACGGACAAACCCATCTACCTCTACCAATATGGGGTCTAAAAGATTAGTGTAAAATCAGATAGCATTTTATAGTTAGATATAATTTGGTCTTCGGATCGCACGATGGTCTGGTGGTCGAGCGGTGGCCGATGGTCGTGTGATGTTGTGCGGTGACCGACGAAATTGGCGGTCGTGCGGTGATCGATGGTGGTGTTGCCACCGAGCGGTGGCCTAATATTGTTACGTCGACTGTCGACGTTTTGATTGATTTGATAGCAGAACTTTATGTGAGTCTGGAATTGGAGGGTGAAACGATCTTGAATTCCAAGGAATACCCTGGTCAGGTGAGGATCCTCGTGAAAAGAAAGGCCAACTTAAGACTACAGTATACGCAGGTATAGGCCTGTCTTAAAGTGGTCTTAAACTGATCTTTTCTGATCCCCAGAAGACCACAGTTCTTTTGTCCCAGCCAGCTATCCTTATTTTAGAGACAGAGTGTGGTGTCTATTTCAATGCCCTAAAAATGATGCAGGTATAGACTGAAAGGTACATACCAGAAAAAGACCAAACGTTGTTTGAAACTAGTCTTAATTTGGTATTAAATTGGTATTTATTCTCACGAGAAGAGGTGAAAATAGAGTACCTTTATAGGCGATGCGAGGAGCTCGGAGAGCACCTATATGACTTCAGAGAGGGTAAAGGAGGTCTGGATCTGCGAATACCAAGTAATCCAAGGAAAAGGGCAGTAAGACGTTTGTGAAAAGTTGAAAGACTTTTGTGCTCGCTGAATATATTACCATATGTAAACTCAGTGCATGAAGGACAGTGTAATATTTTTGAAAATTCAAAGTGGTCATGTAATTTTTCCAATCCTCTTCTCATTAGATTTTCGAAAATGGCACCGTCCCGGCTGGTCACATATGTTTTATCTGCTATTATTACATATATCCTGACCGATTTGATATATTCATCACGCACTAATCCTTTCAATTATTCCAAAAGCATAAAAGGTCATCCATGACCTCAATTTTTGATTCTCACAACCATGCCCCACCTCGCGGACTCGTTTCACGGTCGGTTGTTAATCCATTATTAAATTACGTGATTCTTACAGACGTCGCGTACTTGTATATTGCTCGTTCTTGCAAGAGAGGAAGCGATGCATTTTCCTATAAAGGGGGCTAGCTCTTCTTCGTCTCGACTTCTCAAGTTCTCAGGTCTTAATTGTAATTGGCGCTTTCTAGTTTCTACTAGCAAACTACTAGACGAGAACACTTTAAAGGATACTGATCGTTTCATTGACCTTCGCCTGGAACTAGAATAACTTAATTGTTTGGAATACTTAATTCAATATTGAGTTTGAGGACCACATGAGTGTGTGAGATCTAAGATAGATCCGAGAGATTTGAACTGATTCAAAGGGTAAATGGTAAATAGTGAACTATGAATGGTAGTGAGGCGTCATAAATTGACATCAATTGGCGCTAAAGAAATCGTTTATGGTTCTGAGTTGTGGTATTATTATGTGATTCAAGTCGCATCAAATCTAACTTTCGTGATTTAAAAGTTGATTGTAATTTGATTAATAATTAGAGAAATATGTGACTGACTTAGTTATTAATATCTATCAATTTGCATCAGTGTCTCGCGGGAAATTAGTATTTATTAAAAAGAGTTCTAATATAAAATCATAAAGTTTCGTTTAAATTGCAGTTTAAATTTTGGTAGATACTTCTTAAAAGAAGAACTATAAAATTTTGATACTTTTAATATTAAGCTTCACGATTTTACAGTTTTTGTAGCTGAAGGCTCTCAAAGTTAAAAAATTAAAATTCGTATTATATCAATATATTCACGTTGGATAACTGGAGGGTGGCAGTACGGAAATAAATAAGAAACAAAATCGGATTTTTTTAGCAGAGCGAAGAAACATTCTGCAAAATCGAAATTACCATTTAAAGATTAAAAAGTCTACTCTCAAGCTTAAGTTTTGCTGAATTGAGGCTAAAAAAGTTTGGTCAGAAAAATTTATCCACTTTCGAGGAAATAAATGTGGAAGTTCACAATCTCAAAGTGTCATTGACCACAAATCGGATCAGGCTTGAGCTGCGAGTTACGATAAAATGTTCAATTTTCAGTTAACAAAATAAAAATAAAAACAAGCCTCTAAGATATTAAATTACTGAATACGGATAGATAAGATTTGATGTAAAAAAGTTAGCCAATTCTGAGAAAATCGACCGAGAATTATGAGATTAAAATTTTATGGGTTTTTGAAATCGGCTTTGGATAGCGATTAAAAATTGAATTTTTCATCTTTTACAAAAATAACAACTCGCTCTGGAGATCTGGGGATGCTGAATTCTGTTCCCAGAAAATCGAAATTTCAGATGACAATATGACCGTATAGTAGACATTTTTTGTAATTCGACAATTTTTTTTTTCATTAAATGATGATTTTCGAAAAAATGTTCGTTATCTAGTTTTGTATTGCAACCCTTATACTGAAAGCTTGAAAAATCAAAGGATTTTATTTTTCAATGCTTTACAGATAAAAATCTTAAAAATGTTGACGTTTTAAAAATTGGTTCAATGAAATAATTTGTGCCTTAAAAATCGAACGCTATAATAAAAATAAACTTGTTTAATTTTGAATATACATATATGTTCTTATTAACTTAAATATACAAAATAAGTTTCCTCAAAGGGAGAATATCAAGCCAAAATATCAAGCAATGTTATTAGAGTTAAGGAAAACAACACAGAATGGGTGATTATAAGAATAATAAGCGGGGAACGGTATGAATGTGATAAGAATGTTATCATTTTTGTAACTACGAAGTATGGGAAAAGTGCCAATTCTCAGTTTGAAAGTAGTATTACTCAGAGGATACAAATGGTAGTATATTTAAAATATGGTGGGTCAAAGAAAACAAAATTATGGAAATAAAAATTTGAACTATATAGAAAAGTAGTGTATTAGGATCCTAAAAAAGTATAATTAATTTGGTGCCAATCAATGAAAGCCTTCAACTCGAGCATTAGCAAAACGTGATTTAAAAAATTCTTATTCTCATAGCTTTTATATTGTTGTGTATGCCAATTTTTAAAAATGTTTTTGAAAGTCTTAAACGCCTCTTAAATGTTTTCAGCTTTTTGATTAACGTTCTTCAGGCGATAACTTATGATTAATGGACACCTGTTTAAAAAAAAACAATTTTAAAATCTACAGGAATGATGACATAATTTTTTCAGGTGTTCGAGGCTTTACTATTGGTGAAAATACATTGAAAAAATTGGATTAGTCTGTAAAATCGTAAATGAAAGCACAGTGAATTTTTGGAAATTTGAGTTTTGTGGTTTTTTAAAAATTAAATTCCCCAGACTTATTACATTTTTTCTTGTGTATTTTTACCAGTAGAAAAGCCCCAAACACCGAAAAAAATTCTTTTGTCATTCCTGTAGATTTTAAAATTGTGTTTTTTTTTAACAGAGGCCTAATTTTATGTTATATTCGACGGCTTTGGAATTGAAAAAATGAATCAATGGTTCTTAAATTTTGGGGAATGGTTCGAAATATATAAGGTCGTATCTGTCTGGCCCATTTGAGTTTTTATTTTGTTTAAAATATGCAATTTTATTAATTCGATTTTAACCAGGGCTCTAAAACCCTGCTCTCAATTACATTTCAAGTTAAAAATTAATAAAATTACACTATTTAAACAAAAGAAAAACTGAAGTGGGCCAGACAGATGTGTTCTTATATATTTTAAACAATTTCCCAAAATTTCAGTACAATATATTAATTAATGTACAGACTGTCCCATACCCTTAAACATAAGTTATGGCCCAAAGAAGATCAATCAGAAAGCTGAAAAAATGGAAAAGACGTCTATGATCATCAAACACATTTAAAAAAATTGACCTACACGAAAATATGAAAACTATGAAAATAAGAATTTTTTAAACCACATTTTGACAAAGCTCGAGTTGAAGGCTAGCTTCATAAATCGGCACCAAATTAATAACACTGTTACAGTATCCTAATACCGATCCTAATACACTACTTTTCCATATAGTTCCAATTTCGATTTCCATAATGTTGTTTATTCGACCCACCCCTAATGTAAAATTCCAATGAGGATGTACAATGGAGAAATAAAATTCTATTCTATTCTATTTTATTCTTTGCATTCAAATTTTATTATAGTTTAACTTAAATATAAAAACCATTTTTAATTGAACAATTTAAGAATAAAAATCTTACTACTTATTTCATACTCGAAGAAATATATTTAATAATTCAAACTTTATTATATAATCTTTCATTATATAATCTATTATACTTTGGAAGTTTCGTACTTAGGAACCCTAATATAACTGACGGCATTCTAATTTTAATGCTTAGGGTGGCAGCTGGGCCTGGAAACCGGGAATTTTTTGAAACCGGAGAAAACCGGAAAATAACTGTGAATTTATTTTTTGAACGGGATTTCTACGTTTTAGAAGAATAATCTTTCCAATAACTTAAAATATATCACAAATTGCATATCACATCATATAACACAATTTAAAATAAGTTCGATTTCAACTTTTGTTTTAATGTTGAGTTAATTTGTTAACTTTCTCAATTATGGTATTATTCAGTTCACAATACGTAACTGCAAAATCTTTTACTTCAGAAATTTTTTATTTTTTTTATTTTTAGGGGTAGATACATTTTCAATTTGAAGAATTTTAAAATGCAGTTTTGCAGACTTAAGCAATTCAAAACTGAGCATTTTTGATAAAGAGCGTTTTAGGTTGATGAACTGTAAATGTAAATTAATTAATAATTTAAAAAATGGAATAATGATTGATTTTACAAGATGCTTTTATTCAATTTCAAATCCTATTAAAATATTTATTCAGTCTAAAATATTTCATTTTTACACCATTCGATTTGAAATTTCGTAATTAAAAAAAGAACAATTTTTTGAATATTTAGCAATATTTGAATGCTTGTTTAAAATTAGCAGTTAGAAATTGAATATTTAAAACTAAACAATTCAGAACTGAATTGTTTGAAATATAAAGCCTTAAATCGTTACAAGTTCAGAGTGCTAAATTTAAAATTTTAACGATACAATTTTAATTGTTCTATTTAATCAATTTTTAAGTTGTAAGTGAAAGTGTTGAATTTTCATGTATAAATAACAATTGAACAATTCTTAATTTAAAACGACTCAAGTTAGAATAATTTACCTTTTAATTTAAAAAGTGTTTAGTTTAAACAAAATTTTAATCATTCAATTTTTAATTTTTCTAGTAAGTTAAAATTGCTTGAAATGATATTATTTTTCACATTTACAAATTTATTGATTTATTCTTCAATTTTGACTTCAGAGCATTTAAAATGATAGTGTGGATTTATATTTTCTATTAAGAAATATTTGAATCGTTCAATACTGATCAAAGTTCAACCTTATTTTACAGTTTTACGGCCTTTAATTCGAAATTGTTCAATTGAAAAGTATTAAAAACTTCTATCATTATTTAAATTATTCTCGTTCCAATTATAATTTTTTGAATAAGACATTTTATAAGCTTAAATATAAAAAGTGTAAAATTCAAAAGAATTCTACTTTGAGAGCTTTAATTCGCATTTGAGTTTTGATTACTTCAGATTTAAAAATGAGCAGCTTTAAGAGTTCGAAGGTTTTAAAAAACCGTGAAATGACCGGGAATTTTTTTCTCGATTAAAATGACCACCCTGAAAATTGATAATAACCAAGAGCTTCATAAAATAAATAAAAAATGGACCACTTAGTCACTTTTGACCCTGAACTAGTTTTCATATATATTTTTATTGGAATAATCATTCTTATTATTTTCATAAATATTTATCAATTGAAAGCCGTTGACCCTGAATTGTTTGTTGAC
>CAKNWW010300386.1:434-12356 GCA_932074435.1 Andricus kollari | reverse complement strand
GACCCTCTATCCGCAACCCGAGGACGCGTCCGGTGGCTTTGTCATAGGCCCTTCGGTTCAATTCCTAAGGAATCAAAACCGAAACCGAATGGCGACCGTGACCGTGATATATATATATATATATATATATATATATATTGTATATATTTGGCGGTTTGAAAATGTATTAGTTTTTGAATATCTCATTGTCCAGAATGATCAACTTTTTGGCAACCACACAGCAATAATTTTTGTCTTCCCTTGGCCATCAATATATCTTAAAATGATGACTGTTTATTGAAAAAGTCTTATTTTCATCGGCTTTTTAATAGCAAAAAAATGTCTCATACTCAAATATCGAGATATTCAGTATTCAATTTTTCGGTCTTTTTCACTTCTTAAACATTGTGTTGTTTTTGTCACTTTGTATGCCTATGTCGAAACTTGATTTTAAATACTCATAAAAATTTTAATTTATAAATAGAATCAAAACCCATTTAAATTCGTAAATATTAAAACTGCAAACATCACTGAATAATCCGTGGTGTCTCATTTTACTATGTTTTTTGTAGGACGAATTCATCTAAAATCGGACAGGCTGTGCATGCTGGTGTCACAAAATCGTTTCCCGGTGAAATATGTTGTTTCTCAAAGGATTTTAGAGGACATTTATTTAACTGATTTAATTAAAAATGTTATGTGACAAAGTCACTAGTATTTGAATTTGTGAAGTTGGGAACGCAAGATATCGAAAAATTGTCGAACATTTTCTTTTTAATTTCCCAGTATCTAAACTATATAGATGCGGTTCATGTTTCTTTTAGTTCTGTTCCGAAATCGGCCATGAAATAAAAAAAGTTGCCAACATTGACGCGATTATTTCTTTAAATTATTATCGTTTCTTTATCAAGAAAAATATAGCTTTCTTCGTTTTATAACACTTTCAACGAAAAATCGTCTGTCACAGCACGATACCGTCACACTAAATCTTTTTCCATGAACAGAATAACATTTTTGGATGAAAACCTTTTTATTCTGATTTAGCCTGCCCATATCTCGAGAGTAAGTTGTTATTATTTAAAAAAATTGAAAAATAGATATTAATTCACTATTCAAAGACGATTTTCCAAACCAATGACATTTGAACCTTAAAATTCTTGAATGATTTACTCGGAATTGGTTAACTTTTTCTAATCAAACTCGTTTTCTCCCAATTTAGCAACTCAATATATCGGGAGCAAGTTTTTATTTTTTGTGTCAACTGAAAATTGCATTTTTTATCGTGATTCGCAACCAAGCCTGTTCCAATTTGAGGTTGCCACTTTGAGAATATAAACTTCCATATTCTATTTCTCGAAATTGTATAATATTTTTAAATTATACATTTTTGGTCTCAGTTCTCGGTCGTAAACTTTTGTTTCATCTTTAAATGATGATTTATATTTTACAGAATGTTATTTCGCTCTCCTAAAAAATTTAGATTTGGTTGATTATCTAGTTATATACTGTAAACCTTCAATTACGATCCCTTGTTTTATGATTTCGAAGCCGACATTGTTCTGGCCTAAAGTACATATTTTTATCTTTTTATTCGGTCTAGAAGCTGATCCATATGGTGACTCCAGTGATTCGGGAGGAACAGAAGCAGATACAATATCATCAGCGAGCTCAAGAAGAGAAAGTGACCGCGATGACCAATCGGAGGAAGACCCTTTGGACGATGTCAATCACGAAGCAGGTTTTAGCAGTTTGGAATCAATTGTCGACAGCGAGGGAGAGTTTGGTCCAATGAATGAGGAAGTCAACAATGAAGCGAACAACGAAGACCATTTCTAACAAGAATTTGCTGACAGTGACCTCGACGATGGAGTTCCTGTACCAAGGTATCTTTGGGAAAGGAAGATTTTCTTTCCTGAATCAGGTACTACTGTTCGAGATGCAATAGGTATTGCTACAGGATTTAGTTTAAGATTTGGCCTTTCACTAGAAGCGCGCTTAGCTTTGGTAAATTTGTTGAAAGTGTGCGCGGGCCCTCATTTCGCTACTCTTAATTTATCGAATTACGTAATTTCTCGCATTCTTGACGCTTCCGATGATAAATTAACATTATGTTTTTATTGCCCTGCTTGTAAAAAAGTAATCCACAATCGACACAAACAGAAAAAAGTAATAAGTCCTGAAGGCCTTTGCGATAAATGTGGTTCTAGATGTAACTTTTACACCGTAAAATGAAAATACATATTAATGGTAGACCTCCAATATCAAATAGAGCGTTTATCTAGACTCAAGGATGATAAATTTGCACTATTGCAGTTGTATTGAGGACAAAACCCCGTTAATAACAACGAAAGTACTATTCAAGATTTTCGAGATGGAAGTTTGTATACGAGCGCTAATCCGACAATGTCTAACACTATGTTAAAGTTAAACTTTTTTCTCGATGGGGCAATTTTGAAACGCAGTAGTAAAGAGAGTTTTTAGACTGCTTTAGTTGAAGTTAACGAAATTCCAAACTCTTTGAGACCTAAATACATTATGCTAGCAGGAGTAATGATGACTGCTAACGAGCCGAAGTCTGATCTTATAGATTCATTCCTAGAAGAATTTATGAAGCTAGTCGAACTATTGAGTACGCAAGGCATTGCATTAAAAATAGGTAACATTCGCATATCTTTTACTTTCAAAATTCTTTTTGGAATCGTTGATTCCGTTGCTCGACCTATTCTTCAATGTAGAGTTCAATATAAGGGATACTACGGGTGTAGTTGGTGTTATCAAAAGGAATTTTATCGTAACTGTGTAAGATATCCCTTTGATTCGGACTTCAGACTTAGATCACGTATTATTGTACCCAGCGGGCACAAACCCATGAACATCCCAAGAACGTCCTTGGGACGTTACTAGGACGTCCAATGTCAGACATTAGACGTCTTAAGAGCATCCCTAGCATTTCCAAAAGACATGTTTCAAAAAAGTCTTAGGGATGTCTCGAAGACGTCTCTAGGACATCCTTGATTTTTTTTGCCTGGTGGGCATATTGTCGAATCTGTTCGCCTTCTCTGGGAAACTGCTGCTTTTTTTTTCGAAAGTCACTTACATGTCAAGTTCGAAACTTCAAGAGATATCTTTAACTCTGAAACGGCCAGACAATAGTGTCAGCAAATTTTGTCGTATCGTCCACTGTCGACCTATGTTTCAGGAAGTCCTTATGGTGTCACGTTTTGTGGAATCCCACAAACAATCAAATAATTGTAGGTGAATCTTTCAAAAAAATCATTTATAATGGTCGAGTATATACAAGCACACAGAATACTCTCTCTACTAAAAGGGACGATACTGTTTTCAAATTAGTTTTTGATGAAGTAATTCAGGTTCCAGACATTATTAAAACTGATACGATGTGCTATTTGTCAGCGGTTCACTTAATTATAGTTCCCGATGAACTAATGCGACTTTTGTTTAGAAGTACGAGAAAAGAAAATAATGAAATCTTAGTCCCGATAATCGATGTCAGCGAAAAATTAATACTGATAAATTGTGAAGGAAATAGCTACGTTTGCCAAATGCCATAGACCATAGAAATTCAGTAGATGATAATTTACCTAATAGGGTCGTTCCACAAAATAATTTAATTTGTTTTTTGCAGGGTGGCCGTTGGACCGGAAAAACCGGGAAATGGCCGGGAATTATATGAGAGCGGGAAAAACCGGGAAATGACAGTGAAATTATTTTTCGATCGGGAATTGTACAGATTTTTAGAAAAAAAATTAAAACTTTTTCAATTTGAAAGTCTTATTAATTAAACAAATGTGAACGCCCGATTGAAACTGTATAAACTATTTTCAACTTTTAAATAACTTTAAAATAATATATTCATAATTAAAGGCCTATATATATTCAGAAATAACTGTCTAGTCATTTAAAATCAGTAATTATAAATCAAATATTCAAAACTAAACAACAACAAATATACTTGAAACGTTAATTTGTAAGTCAAATTCTTGAATTCTGATGTAAAAATAATAATTGAACATCTATTATTCTTACAAAAAATTCGAGAAAGTGAAGAGATATTCAGAAGCTTTGAAAAGATTCAAAATTAATTCAAAATTTTAAATGATTAATTTAAATAATTGAATCGAAGTGTCTATGTGCACCGACAAAATCCGGCTATTCGTACCGAAATTTTGGTGCAAATAGCCCACGGTCTAATTTAAACAAAAGTATAGATTTTTGCAGATTTTGAACAAAAAATTTCGAAGTTGTTTAAGAATTGTAAAGGATTCAAAAGAATAAAAAACATTTCCTTAAGACTCCTGGGAAAATTGAAAATTATTTTTTATTTTGAAAAATTAATTCAAAGAGAATATTTAAAAAGATTTAGAAAGATTTACAATGTTGCCAGAAATGAATGTGGAAGATTTTAAGGAAAGCTTTTCAACTTGGCAGGATTTTAAAAAAAATGTAGGAAAAATTCGAATCATTTTAAAGGATGTTTAGACGTTCTAAAAAATTTCAAAAATAATATAAAATTTGATAAAATGTAAAACAACATGATTTTTCAAGATTTCGAACAAATTTTCATGATCCAACATGATCCTGTTGGTAAAATGAAGCAATTTCAACTTAAAAATATTTTTATTTGCAATATCTTGACATTTGGTTTATATAATTTGCTTACAACAATTACATTCGATATCCTGTACATTATTTATATTTTTTGGATACTTCGACATTCATTTTCGTCACGGTTTTGATGTAATTTAAGAAAAAAAAGAAAAAGGATTAGGAAAATGGGTCAGTATTTTCAATATTGAAGCTAATCTCAAATAAAATGCAACATTATCAGAACTCCCAACAAAAATTTAATGGGTTAACCGATTTTTTGCTATCTTTTTTTAATCGTCTCGAAATTATTTAATGAATCTAATGCAGCATATTAAAATTCAATTTCTTCATGTATTGATAATTATCAATTTCGTTCAACCGTCTCGAATCATGTAACGCACTAACAATAGGAAGGACGGATGATTTACGAGGGACCCCCTGATGTGAAGTATCTTCGATAAATTTCACGCTCGAAAACCAATTTGTAGTGAGAAAATTGGGAGCGCCTGTTTTCGGTTGGCGGATTGCTCGTTTCCAGGCGCATAAATAAAGCAAATTTTCGATTAATTAAAATATAATAAAAAAAGACAATTTTTTTAAAAACGAAGGCTTTCTTTTCAGTATTATGCTATTGAGATTATGTGGTAAAAATATTACATCCAAAAATTCATCCGTGTAGGAGGAATCTTGTCATATGTAATACATGGGAAAAAATTCAAGCCTGACGAAGCGCCTTAAAGGTTTGCAGTGCAAAACTAGATAACTAACATTTTGATCGAAATTGAGTTTATTGAATAAAGAATTATTAAAAAATGAAAAAACATTGTGGTAAAAGGATTGTTCAAGATATAATTTTTGATATAATAATTTTTTTAAAAATGTATAAAAAATATTAGTTACAATTTTAACGTAAAAATAATTTTGTTCAACCTTTTGGCATTGATATTTCTGGATCTTAATTTTTAATTTAATCAATGTAATGGAGAACAAAATATTATATATATATATTGATTGTTATTTTTAACAAAAAAATGTCTCTCATACTGTGGTATCGCGATCTTCAATATTGATTTTCATGGAACAGAATCATTTAATTTTGGATCAAATCTTTTTTATTCTCATTTAGCGTCCACATATCTCGGATGAAAGTTTTTATTTTTGCAAAAAATTAAGAATTTGTTTTTTAATCTCTATCCAAAGCCGAGATTGAAAACTTATAAAATTTTCATCTCAACCTTCTCAGTCGACTTTTTCGGAATTGGCTCACTTATTTACATCAAACTTTATTTACCCGTATTCAGAAACTTAATATCTCAGAAGCTTGTTTTTATTTTATTTTTATACTAAAAATTGCATTTTTTATCGCGATCCGCAATCAAGCCTGGTTGTCAACTTTCACATCCATTTCCTCGAACCTGGATCAATTTGTTTCATAAAACTTTTGTGGTCTCTCAATTCAAGAATACTTCGGCTCGGGAGTAAACATTTAGTAAGTACAAATTTTACAACGTATGAAAATCAAACGTATCCCAGTACATGTCTATGCGTGACTATAAAATCAGTGATGAAGACAGTGGAGAGACTCGTTCCCATTACTTACAAAAAAAAGCTTCCATAATCTAAAAAACTGAAAATGTCAAAATTGTTTACTTAGCTGAATTCAATGGAGCGAAAATTTTGTTTGATATAACTCTGTCAGAAAAGTATTATTTGCACTAAAATGTGTTATCAAATATTTTGTTTAAATCTTCTTCACTGCGTAACTGAACTACGTTTTTATAAGAAAGTGTCTACACGTACCGAAAAAATTTGGTTATTATATGAATTAAATTATGATAGTTTCATTGTCTTAAATTAAGACCACTCTCAGTAGAAAATATTTGTTACCTCTTAATCCATGTGCATTATAACATTAATTTCCCTAAAGTTCAAGTGATCAGAATGCTTATTTTCAAACATTTTGCAAAACTTTGATTTCGATTGCTCGCGAACATTAACGGTCCTTCGAGACTGGATCTCTTTCGGCTGCGATTTCCGGTTAGTTAGTGAGTTATAGTACTGCAATGTGTCCATCTCGAGACAATTATTTAGAGTGCAACAGGGATTCTCCATAGTGACAAGAGACTTTTGAGACCTGCTGTTAAGAGACATGTGCATCAGACAACTTAAGCTGCAACATCATGAACATTTGCAGCGTGGAAACCTGAAAAGGAGCCGTTCTCCAGGGGTTTCGAAAATACTGTCCTCATAAGTGTGCAAAAGGTTAGTACACTGTACTTGATTCGCCACCCGCGTATGCTCCTGAGATTCGCATGTTTTGCAAGGATGGCAACAATACCCATAATTTTATATTCTGCGAGTGAATTATATTGCCAATAACAAGTGCGCGTTACTGTCAAATAAAGTGAAACTAAACTCTGCTTTCTCAATCACGTTTGATAATTTGATTGATTGATTTTCTTCGTAAAATTAATGTACGTGCTTTCAGACTTTCGAATTGGTGACGTCACTTTTCACACAGAGTAGTCACGTGAATTATTATTAAACTTGATATTGATTATTTTCGGTCAGGTATGGTATCTTCGCTTCAAATAGATCCTACCGAACGTGTCAAGTTCGTGCCAAATGAAGACGACTTTTTTAACTTGATCTGATTTTTCATTAAGGTCTTGTTTGATCAATTTTAAACAAATTAACTGTTGTGTTGAATTCAAATTTCTCGTCACCAATACAACAGTCCTGTCTCTCAAAATGTCGAGTGCTGCCGTGTGCCTTCTTGAACAAGTGCAACTCGGTGAGCGGATTCACAATTCTTTCGATTCGGTACCAAAGGAGCCCACTCGGTGTTTGCTGAAAACTCGATTATAAAATCTTGAATCGAATTATTCAAAATTTTAGGTACAACATGTTCAGTTCTTGAAAATTCCTCGTACAGGCAAATTGTCTTACTTACATGACAGAGTTTACGATAAAGTCGAGGAATGGTACCAAGATACTGAAGAGAAATACTTTGATGCCCTTGGCGTCTTGCCTCCGCTTAATACAACAACGTCTATAGCTAACTCGACTTAGCAGCTAATCTAAAGGGGTTATTTAATACAGCTGTTTTAAATCTCGAGGCTATCAGGGCACTTGGATGTCTGGTGGATAGATGGTCGCATTTTCTTGGTTTTACCCGACTTCTTGCTTAGATGCTCGGAAAAAAGGTAATTGGAAAACGTCTCTTTATGACTAGACGAAATCTCCAACATATACATCCTTGCACACTTTTTTCAAATCAAGTTTCGCACATTAGAGGCTCTTGAAGCTGGTTTCGAAGCGGCTAGGGAATCGTATTCTTCAAGGACTCAATTATCTAAAAAAAATCAAGAACTACGAGAGTCTTTCAAGAACACAGCTGGATCATCACATCTTTTCGTGAATCAATCTCAGGGTAATGATCAACATGTTCGAAAATGCTACAAGTGTTGACAGAAGCACTTTTTAATCTACTGTCACAAGTTCCGAGCCATGACTGGCCATATCTGTCACTTCAAAACATTCGTAAAGCACTTCCTAGTGCTCCTGTTGCTTACGATACGTGACGTTCTGTCACGAAGTAATCTAGCTGATAGCGCATCACGAGGTATCATCGCCAAGGATCTGACTTCGTTTTCGTTGTGGTGGACTGGCCCTGATTGGCTGTCAGTTCAATCTTGTTCACCATGGTTCCCTTCTTCACAAACCCAGGAAATGGATATGGAGGCGCGAACACTAAAGGTTCACACAGCAAATGTTGTTCTAATAATTTGGGCACTTCTGCATCGTTATTCCACATTGGACATACGTCTCAGATATACAGCATAATGCATTCGATATCGTCGTCAGCCATTTGAATTGAAGCCAGCAATCCTCTTTCCTTTAGAACTACAATCATCCTGTTTGGGACGGATTCGGCATAAAGAGTGTAATTATTTTTTATCTGAATTCAAGACATTAAAAACGAAGATTCCTCTTTCACCTAACAGCAAATTGTGTCCCTTGACTTAACTCCTCGATTCCACTAAAATGCTTCGCGTGGGATGGCCTCTCAAGTATTCAATCTTCAAAATCAGAATCAAGCTTGAGTATATTGATTATCGCTCGTAAACATCAGCGATGTCACCACAGAGGAGTTTAATTGACTCTCGCTACCTTAAGTCAGAAAAGTCGCTTCGTTGTCCAAACCTTTATTCACAGATGTCTATAATGCCTTCGGCACCGAGCTGTTACCCGATAGTATCAGCCGTTAAGTCAGTTAAACATCATCTTAAGCGCGTTATCGGAGACACAACCTTGATCTTCGAGCCCGCTTCAGGCCATGAGCAATGACCGCGATGAGAATTTGCCCCCTACCAAGTAGGCTCTTGGAGGTGTCATTCAGCTTAACCCAGAATCCGATAAGGTGTAGTGTCTATTCGAACAAAAAGTGTTATTTTCAAAAGACCAATTGTAAAATTGTGTCTCCTTCTGAGAGCTGTAAATGTCGCTTAGTGGGTTTTAAGCATAATTTTTGTGGTATAGTTATCAATTTGTATTTCTTAGCCTTTCTTTGAAATAAGTTCGTCCCAATGAGGCGAGCGGAATCTTCGAGATTAAATTATAATTTTAATTCCGTCTTTTATACTGAAAATCCTGCCTTTATTAATTTTAAATTGTTCGACGGCTATCTCCTTATAATATGATGTTTACGCAAGTTCCATTCATAATGATTCTAATTCTCGACTATAATATTATATTTATTATCTTTATTTTCATACTTCTTATTCTTGTCACGATCATACTCTTTAAATTGGGTGTGTGTGTGTGGAACCTTTCGCACCTTGCTTGCGCGAATCAGTCGTCATCAAACCGATAAAAGGTATCTTTGCCTCATCGTTTTGGATTCAAGATACCATATCATTTTTGCATACATTACATTATCAGAGTTTCATTGTTTTAAATAATTCGCAGTTTAATTTAACACCTTTATCAAGAATGTTCCAGAAGAATGTTGAATATGTTATCTATAAGAAAGAAATAAATCATCCGTGAAATAACTATATGACGCAGTAGAAATTGCCAGGACAAAATATAACCTTGAAAGTATTTACGCGAAAAATTCTTGAGATAAGAATAACCTTGAACCTGTTGTTACATGCCTTTGGATGGCACAATTGCACAATATTACTCTGTGGCGTCATCAAGGAATGTTCTAGAATGGTCTCTATGTCAACCTCACACAGACACACGTACACAGACTTACCTCACACAGCCACGCGCTAATGCTAATTGATCCAGAACCGGGCCTATACATCTACTACAATATACAAGGGTGTCCCAAAGTTCGCGCATACGGACCACATAGCTCGAATACTGGAGAAAAACTAAAATCATATTTTAGAGCTCAAAAATGTCGAATACTCATTATTTTTTGAGATGAAGATCAAAGTTGGCCAATCACGTTGCGTCTTTCAAAGTTAGGCAGTGGTGTTCCAATTTTTAAAAAAGTTCTCGACAGCAACTCAATTCATGGTAAACAGTTTTCTCGTTCACAACAGTGATCTTTGGAAACAAATTCGCAACGACGAAACGTGAAATAATTTGAAAAATAATAAAATATCAAACGTTCTTTTTATCTAAATGATTGGAGTTGATTAAAATTATTTCGTAATTTAAAAAAATTAATGAAAAAGTACTAATTGAAAAGCAAAAAGATAGCACTGATTCAATTAGTTATTATTATTTAACTAATCGTATATCAAATTTCACTAATTTGATTAGAAAAAACCTGTATTTTATGCAATTTGACAAAAAAATTAGTTACATTTTTTCAATAAGTTTCGGTACATTTTTCTACCAAGAATTATGTAGATTCGACTAACAGTTAATTGCAATTACTTGGTGCTACTAGAAGTTAGCCATCATTTGAGCAATAATTAGTCAAATGTAATTCAATATTCAGAGTGAGCGAGGTAAATTTATTGTTTTTAAATCAGAGCCTTAGAGCTTTTTCTGAAAAAAGATTTTTTTTTCATGGTTAGGCTGAAATTCAATTATGGCCAAGTATCAATCCATTAATTAATAGTATTCAACAACTGAATTTGTGAATGAAGGTTCACGTAACTCGAATGTGGCAGGTATGTAAAACTCTACTTTCGAAGCAAGTCTGAATTCAGGAAAAATGACTAATTGAAAAGCGAAAAGATCGTTACTGATTCTATTGGTTATTAATATTTAACTAATCTCAAGTTGAATTGCACTAAAGGATTTATTAAATAAAGTTATGTTTGTCAATTTGACTATAAAATTGGTTACATTATTTTCAAAAATGTTTCGCTACATTTTTTACTGAGAATTAGTTAGATTTGACTAACAATTAGTTCGTTGCAATTACTTGGTGATGCTAGAAGTCATTTTTCATTAATTCAGACTTAATTAGAGAGTAGAGTTTTCCTCGCCTGCCACATTCGACTTATGTTTACCTTCATTAGTTAAGTGATACTTGCCATAAGATGAATTTCAGCCAACCATAAAAAAATATTTTTTTCAGGAAAAGCTCTTAGTCTCTGATTTAAAAACAATAAATTGTCATCTCTCACCATGAATATTCCATTAAATTTAACTAATCGTTACTCCAATGGTGGCTGACTTCTACCATAAACAAGTAGTTGCAATGAACTAATTATTAGTCAAATTTAACTAATTCTCAGTAAAAAATGTAGCGTAACACTTTTGAAAAAAATGTAATTAATTTTATAGTCAAATTGAAAAACATAAGTTTTTAAAAAATAAATTGTTTAGTGAAATTCAACATGAGATTAGTTAAATAATAATAACCAATTGAATCAGTAACTATCTTTTCGCTTTTCAACTAGTCATTTTTCATGAATTCAGACTTGCTTAGAAAGTAGAGTTTTACTTACCTGCCACATTCGAGTTATGTGAACCTTCATTCACAAATTCAGTTGTTGATTACTATTAATTAATTGATTGATACTTGGCCATAATTGAATTTCAGCCTAACCATGAAAAAAAAATCTTTTTTCAGAAAAAGCTCTAAGGCTCTGATTTAAAAACAATAAATTTACCTCGCTCACTCTGAATATTGAATTACATTTGACTAATTATTATTCAAATAATGGCAGACTTCTAGCATCACCAAGTAATTGCATATAACTGTTAGTCGAATCTACATAAATCTTGGTAGAAAAATGTACCGACCCTGGTGGAAAAAATTCGCTGCAAATTCTCTGCAAATTACTTCATAATACCCCTGCAATAGCTCTGGAAGCACTCTGCAACCGTCTCCTGCATTACTGCTTAAATTGAAACACT
>CAKNWW010300364.1:1629-14617 GCA_932074435.1 Andricus kollari | reverse complement strand
AATTTCAATGTTTACTCATCAAATTCAGATTCTTCATCTGACATAACATCATTAGATTGTAAATTTTTTCCTCCCATCATTGTGACAACCAATAACCAGTCTTGATATTCTTGTTGTAAAAATTTAGATTCTAATGAATTATTGAGTAGTAACAATAAAAATAACAGCGCACTGATTCGCCGGCTGGTCACTAAATGTTGCAGTCTGCACAGCTCACAGTGGGACAGGAGCACATCAAAATTGGCCAAAACTAAAAAAACTATCCATGAAGCATAAACAAAATTTTCTAGTTATTTTTTGGGTCTCTGATTCCAAATCCATTGTCAAAACTTAAAAATTCAAAATGGCGGATCCAATATGGCGACCACATTTTTTTAAAATTATTTCTTTTTTATCAAACTCATTTTCCAGATGTTTTTTGGGTCATTAATTCTAAATCTATCATCAAGACTTCTAAATTTAAAATGGAGAATGCAATATGGCGACTAAATTAAAAAAAATTATAAATGTCATCCTATAGCTGTTCTTTGAGTCGCTAATTCCAAATCCATCATCAAAACTTCGAAATTCAAAAAGGTGGATCCAATATGGCGACAATTTTTTAAAATTATTTATTATTCATCAAACTCATTTCCTAGATGTTTTTGGGTCGCTGATTTAAAATCCACCATCAAAACTTCGACATTTAAAATAGCGGATCCAATATGGGTATTGAAACTTGTATACATTATTTGTTTCAAATCAAATTCGTTTTCTGGGTGCTTTCTGATGTGAGTCCCCTCGACTCTTACAATAACACTTTTATAAGGAACTAAAAACAATTTGAACTGAACTAAACTGAACGGAAATGAAGGGAACTAAACTGAACGGAACTGAAGATTATTAAATCTGGTACTCGGCTTATTGTAAAACTTGCAAGAAGAAAATTTTTTTTTTTTTGAATAACATATATACATGACACACTAATCTACTTAAAACTAGTTTGGCTTAGTACGTGTATTGAGACTAAGTTTTGCACAGAAGTAATTTTGAGTAATTAGCTATCTACTTATCTTCAAGTTCATCATCTGAACATATTTCTTTTTCATCTAGAAGAATTCAGGGCGAGAATTTTCTGAACAAATTATATATAGCGATATGCTACCACGTAAAAAACACGAAATTGATATTGGCTCCGAAATATGAACATAACTTCATTAAAAAGCAAAAGTGGCAGCCAGTGGCAGCCAGTGGCAGCACATTTGAAACTTCAATAATCAACGAGAAGAAAGATTCCTTGAAAACTTCAAAAAGACGTGGTACTTCGTGGTACTTTTAAACTGAAAAATGTCCAGTATTGAAAACTAAAAAAATATGCATGTAAACACTTCTTCCATTCGTAATAAATCAAATATTATAAGTTATTTAGTAGCTGAAGGTACTTTAAAAAAGGTTTTTAATTAATTGTGAATCCTTTAAGCATTGAAATTCATACCAAATTGAAGAAATTAATCATTTTTTTGCAAACTTTTGATGACTTTGATTGTAAGCCGTTCTACGATATGGATAGACTTTAGAGACATTATCTGTAAATGAAACCTCGTGAAATTTCGTTTCTATCTGCGATAACATATGTGTAAAATAATAACAATTTCCATTTATACAAATTTTGACCTTGAGTTTTGGCCAAATTTGATAAGCTAATGTCCCACTGGCTGTGCGAGAGCGAAGAACGGGAGCTGCGCGCGGCGACGGATCTCCATGCGTCCTACTCTAGTATAACGTGATTTACGTAAACAATAATAATTTTGATATTAGTTTTAAGCTGTTTACTAACTAATTAGGATTCGCTGATTCCGAAAAATCGATTAACGGAAAAACAAACTAAACCAGGTTAGGTTGTTTTTTCACCCAACGCTTCATATATTGGAAAAACTCCACTTTTTTGGATATTCAGCGAAAAATCACCATGTTTTAAAAAACACTGTGTACATTTGCAACTAACTACTACACGGAAAAGTGCTTCACAGGTGAGTGAAAGTTGACTCAATTTTCTGTGATTTCAAAAAAAGAACAATGTCCTATCTATAATAGGTCACATGTTATAACCCCTCAAATTTGGCCATTTTTGCCTGTTTTTACGGGCAAAAAAGTGGAGTTCAGTTTTTTCAAAATAAATCGAGTCACGTTTAGTTTGCATTGATGATGCCAGAGGATGAAATAGAGTCTATAAAATTCTATGCATTCTATGCATATCTAAAAAAAAGTTTCTTAGACCTATTATTTTGGGAATTGCAAGGTTTCAAAAATTTCATATTTTTGTTGTTGCAATTTGGATTAAAAACGAAAAAGTTGTGTTTTTTCAAATACCTCGTTTCCTGTCGATCCTAGGACAACGTTTATACATAACAAATAAAAGTGGAGTCAACTTAGCGTAATTAAAAAAAAAACCTATCCTAGCCCTAATAGGTCATAAGATATGACCTTGGAAAGTGCACTCTTCCTGCAAAGAGGAAGCTAAGCGTACCGTAAAGTAGATAGATGGAATAAATAAATAACTGTTTATAACAAAAGTTTGCTATCACCACTAGTGATTAATTTTTGCCCCTTTTTTAGTATTTTCGTGGCAAAAAAGTGATTCTAATTTATTGAAAATGTGTGATATGTTTTTTTATCAATAAAAAAATATTTTTTAATAATAATTTTTTGTAATAAAATAATGACTTGTTTTTTATTCAAAAAAATGGTCACAGCATATTATGTACAATTTACAGATATTACTGCGAATTACATTTGCCTTGGAGTTAAGTAGGGGAGACCGGGGCGAGTTGAACCACGTTTCATTGTTCGATTTTTTATATTTTTTGTGACGAACTTTTTCCAAAAATATTATTGTTACCTTGTTTTGTACACATTATGCTTATATAACTACATGTATTCACAGTTTAATTTGATAACTGAGTTCATCAAAAGCGAAATTAGATGATGCGGAAAATGGCTGAACTCGCCCCAGGTCCGGGGTTATTAAAAATTAAAAAAATATTTTTTTATTGATAAAAATTATATATATATCACATTTTTAATCAAATATAATTACTTTTTTGTTAGAAAAGTACTCGAAAAGTACTCAAAAGTGGCTATGGCACTTTTTGCCACGAATGTACTAAAAAAGGGCCAAAAAGTAATCACAAGTGGTGATAGCAAGCTTTTGTTATTATTTATTTGATTAAAAATGTGATATATATAATTTTTATCAATAAAAAAATAGTTTTTCAATAATATTTTTTTACACCTATCTTGCCATAACAACTTTTGAGTACTTTTGGTGTACTTTTGTGGCAAAAAAAAAAGTGATGACAATTGATTTGAAATGTGTAGCATGTTTTTTTTATTAAGAAAGAAAAAGTTTTTAAATAATTTGTTGTAACAATATCTTACAATGAATACTTTTTCTGCATTTAATTCCGTACTTAACTTCAAGGCAGTAATTTCTGTAAATTGTACATAATATGCTGTGACCATTTTTTTGAATCAAAAACAAGTAATTATTTTGTTATAAACAATTATTAATAAAAATATTTGCTTATTGATAAAAAAACATATCACATATTTTCAATCAATTAGAATCACTTTTTTGCCACGAAAATACTCAAAAAGGGGCAAAAAGTAATCGCTAGTTGTGATAGCAAGCTTTTGTTATAAACAGTTATTTATTCATTAATGGCAAAAGACGTTTTATACATGATAAATAAGATACATACATTTATTTGGGACAAAAAATTCGAAATATGAGCGCAGTTCTACTTTACGGTACGTTTAGCTGCCTCTGTGCAGGAAGAGTGCACTTTCCAAGGTCATATCTTATGACCTATTAGGGCTAGGATAGTTTTTTTCTTTAATTACGCCAAATTGACTCCACTTTCATTTGTTATGCATAAACGTTGTCCTAGGATCGACAGGAAACGAGGTATTTCAAAAAACACAACTTTTTCGTTTTTAGTCAAAAATGCAAAAAAAAAATGAAATTTTTGAAACCTTGCAATTCCGAAAATAATAGGTCTAAAAGACTTTTTTTTTTAGATGTACACATAATTCTATAGACTCTATTTCATACTCTGGCATCATCAATGCAAACTAAACGTGACTCGATTTATTTTGAAAAAACTGAACTCCACTTTTTTGCCCGTAAGAACAGGCAAAAATGGCCAGCATTGTTCTTTTTTTTTAAATCACAGGAAAGTGAGTCTACTTTTGAAACGTAGTGATTTTTCGCTGAAAATCCAAAAAAGTGGGGTTTTTTCAATATATCCAAAGTCGAAACCTATGAAAGATAGCGAATTATTATTTGAACCAAATTTTCTCATAATTTTGTTCTCTTTCTTTTTACGGTTGGAAGTTTTGCTCTTAAATGCAATGGAAATTATCCGTCCTCGCAAAAGTAACTTTTGAAACTGTTTTCGAAAAAAAAAACCCCGGTTTGGCAATTGATCTGTTCTAGCATTTTTGATATGTTAAAAGGGATCCCTTAACGAAACTTTCTCATTAAAAACATTTCAAGTGGGAATTTTTCTGGAATTTCACTCATTATTTTGACGTAATGCCTGGACTAAACTGTTTGAAATTTCTATAGCAATTTTACTATAAATGCGATGGAAGCTATATGCATATACGTGTAGTACATTTAATATACCATCATCTTGTAGAATTAATATACATGTATAGTAAAACACAGTGCGTGAAAGTTCTTTGATGCAACCAAATCTGCTCAAATATTTAAAGCTAAAGTAATGACCTAACATTCATCGACTAAATTCTTATTTATAATCAAAGTGTAACGTACGGGTGGAATTTTCTTCAAAATTCACTGTAAATGTCAAAATTTTTACGTGAGTACCGCTGATTTTAGGTTAGGTGTCTTAATAATTCGCTTAATTGAACTTCTCCACTTAAAACCCAGTATGATATATGTTTAGCTAGAAAAAAATATTATGCTTTATCATTTAGAATTGAAGATTACTGCCATAATTATTTTTATTTTGTTGAAAGTGAAATCACCAGACATTTCTAAAAGTTGATCAATATACATGTATCTGAAATTTAATATGCAGTCTCTTAATTAATATTTCACAGACCGAGTTTTTAGATTTAATATACAAATGTATAGTAAATCTATATTAAAATTGCAAACATTTTGAACAGTATACCATTAATGTAAGCGTTCGTGCGAAGTCATATGGGGAGCTTATTTCGAAGTTTTTCCTTTACCTATAGAAAGGACTAATAGACCCTTTTAAAGCTTCTGAATAGGTTGACATTGGTTCAAATCTACTAAAGTTGAAGTTTGTCACAGTTAATTATTACCCCGTTGTATTTGTTGAAATTTTCCAAGCAATTGTGAGCCAAAATACAACTCTCTACTATGTATAAGTTACCAAAGATTCTTCTTCAATTGCATATTACGCTCATTGTCATTAATATATTGAAATTATTTTTCACGTATGTATAATCAAAATACCGTGAAAACGTGAAAAAATCACCGGTTCCATCTTATCGCGAAGGCTATTTTTCAAACGAGCTTCAGTTACATAAACTTTTTACTTGACTTATGCGCAATAAAATAAGCTTTATCATGGTATCCAGCTGTGTTTATTGGCGATTCTTTTTTTTTCGAGTAATTTTCAAAAAAGTATAGCTGTTTTGGAGGGGTTTTGTAAAGCGAACGCATAGTAAGGCCCCTTCGTTCCTTTTCTGATTCTCTACTCCTAGAGTTGATATGAGTTGCGTCCTGTATGCATATCAAGCCACGCCCTATCAAATTGGACCTGTATCAATCTGTTCCTTTACTAGTCTAGAATTTATTCCTTTCAGGTGAAAGACCGCGAAAAAAAAGCTTGTCTACTATTTACAGAATACCATGTTTCTAGAGCCAGAGTTGGCGTGAACAGATGTGACTAATCTAAATTGCGGCAAAATTAGATAGATGCAAATACTGCGCAGGCTTTGCAAAGACAAATTGAAAATTCGTATTCATCGAGTAGATTGAAATTGAGTCTAAATTTTAACTAGTGAACTTCAAGGTTGATGGCTAAAAGCAATAATGAGAGAATAAAGTTTGTTTTTGAATAAGTGAACACAAAAACAGTTCAAGGCGTGAAACAACACAGGATAACTTGTCTCGTAGCATTCTTTCATGTAATTGAATATTATCCCACACATGCGCGGCATAATATACGTATAGTAATCTGTGTTTTACGGGATGCAACATGCTTTCAGTTTTCCAGACATTGGATTAACATTGCAAGGCAGGCGGAAAGCCGTAAAAACGGTGCTGAAATGCAATTTGTTGCACGATTCTTCCCAGAATCCCGTGGGACAAGATCTGTGATTATCTCAGAACTACTTGGAGGAAGGAGTCCAGCCAAATCTGACAGAGATGGCGCGATATCTCCTCTCTGAAAGTCTGAATTATAACTGCGGTTGGAAAAAAAATCCGGGGAAAAGGTGGAGCGCTCGCATGGGAGCGAGGATAGTACGAGGAGTTGGGGAAGTGGATGGTTGGTAGGTGGACGAGGAGAAAACGCAGCAGATATAATGCTCCTAGACATTCTGAGATGTAATCTGGAAGATTGTGGGGCACCAAAATTGCTGCTATGCCTCTTACGGCAAAGCTGCGCCGCTTTCAGAAAACCAACGTGCTATTAGTGAGAACCTCACATATCGTCTATCTATCACATACTACCAACCAATACATCGCATGCACGCGTATCGAGTCACCGGTGAATAATGTGCCAGAGGGAGTGTCCCGGGCGAGACAAAAGGAAGGACTCTTGGGTTGGCGGTCCTTACTTCCTTTTTGCCCTCTGTCTTCAGTCAAGGAGACATCCTGAGATCCTCTTCAGAGACCGACCACTTTTTTCAAACTGTCTGCTTGTTCAAGAAACTTTTACACTCGTATGAATCTTCAAGAGCCTGTAAGAGACATGTCAGGTGGATGAGAGATCTCTGGGTTTAATTAAACATTGCAATAAAGAGACGATTACATTATTAAATAAATCTAAATCTACAGCTGAATCTCCTAATTCAACCATTTGGTAAAATTTAATATAGATACAAATAACGTAGGAAGAAATTTTGCCACAATTAGTTACAGGTCAAACATTCTATAAATCGCGGGCCTCAGTCACATCAGTTATAAAACAAATACAACTTTATTTAAATCTGTTCAGACCGAGCGAAAATTGTTTTACATGATTAGATGAAGAATGTTATTTTTGTAAGAACATTATATCTCAAAAAGCAGGATCTTATTACTCAACATTTTCACTTAAAATAAAACTCTTTTCGATGAGTAATTATAAAGTCTCTATTTGAATTATTGACGTCTGTCTCAGTAACTGGCTTTTGGAAAATATGGATTTCGGACATCAAGCGCATTAAATTCATCATCACACGCGCGTATACATATAGCTGAGTAGTGAGTATCCACTGTGTCCTGTCGATAGTAAATGGTCGGGAGCCGGTAAGGAACAATAAATCATCTTTCTTATTCTCTCTGGGACACGCTGATGAGCTTGGTTATGCTAATGGAACAGGTTTTGTTCGTGGCTACCGTGTTACTTCGTTATTTCCATATGACACCAAACGATGTAGTTGTCAGGTCGTAGGCCGTCGAACTGCTCGAAAGTGCTTCATAAATTTATTTATCAGCTCAGGGACGCAAGGTCACGACTGATCGCATCAAGAGCTCGGAGGCGTCCAAGATACTTTAAATTTTTAAAAGAAAAATGTGCTTATAAAAAATGTTATGTTCTTATAAAGCCATCTCATTTTTTAAAAGGATCTTGTCATGAGATACGTTATATGCATTTTATCACAAAGAAATTACATCCACGACATTTGACCAATCCTCAAATAGAATGAAAACCCAATCCTCAATAGGCTAGAATTTTTTATACTACTAGAATAGTTTTAAGATTATTATTAAAAAAGATCCTAATAACGTCCAGAGTCGTACAAACATTTTTTTCTGATATGCCGTAGGTAGGTCCAATAAGGTAGGTAGGTAGGTCCAATAAGTGCTCATAAACTCAACTATCTTATTATGGATATTAAAAATTCCCAATCGAAAACTGTTTTTTTTTATTGTGTGTAAAATTAATCACTCGTAAAAATATTTATCTTGAATTAAAGAAAGGATTTTATCAACATAATTTTGTTATTCAAACCGAAAATCACAGGCCTTAGCGATGAGGAAACAAATATACTTGAAAATGATTACAGACACAAAAAGATTAAAGTGAAACTACTAGTCAAGGAAATTAAAGATAAAATCAACACAGAAGAAGAGAAGAAAATGCAAAACGACTTTCAAGAAAGCTAGAAACTGTTTTATAAATGGGCGTTGTTCAATATGAAGGGAGATAAAATTACAGAGTTAGTCAGCATAAGAAATAGCAAGGGTGAAATGCTACATGACACAGACGGCATACAAGACGCTTAGAGACTCTTTTAAGGAATTAGTAGGAGGTGAAGATATAGGACACCACAACTGCGATAAAGAACACTCTGAGGTTAAGGATGTAATTAAGAAATTAAAAAATGGTAAGGCTGCTGATGTAGACAGTATTAACGCTGAAATGCTTAAATACGGTGGCGACTACATACCTCACAGGTTGTGCGAATTGATAAACTTATGTGTCAAGATGGTATAAGTTCCAGATGAATGGACACAGAGGTATCAACTTACTAAGTACCGTAAGTAAAATATATTCAAAAATAATTATTCGTAGGGTAATGGAAATAACAGAAGAAAAGGTATGGGAAGTCCAAAGTGGATTTATGCCAGGAAGCTCATGTGTGGACAAAATATTTATCTTAAGACAGACCACAGAAAAAAGTTTTTAGTGTAGGGAAAAAAGTTTGCTGTGCATTAGTGGACCTAGAAAAAGGGATTGAAAAAAGCTTTTGACAAGGTGGATAGAAGTAAACCTACAAGCAATAAAAACAATATAATACTGGTCAATCGAAGACTTGCAAAGAATGTTGAATATACTAAATACAAGCATAAAGAACATGGACCTCAAAATTATGGAAAATAAAAAAAATGGTGTTTGATGGAAAGGGTGAGAAAACAATATGCAACATTTGCGCTAAATGACGCGAGATTAAAACAAGTTTATAAGTAGGGGGCGGTGGGGAGTTGTGGCCCGTGGGGAGTCGTGGGCCACCTCAATCTCCACCATGTTGTGGGTGGTAGGACTGCTTTAACCACTGCCAAAAGACTCTCTTTGTGTGAGCTCACTTTATGAACTTGACTCTCATAGTCTCAATACGCGTTGTTAGTATTTTGACATTGTTGATTAAAGAAATCAAAATAAAAGTTTGTGTACAACTCAAGTGGTTGATATTCGAAGTCCCGTTGTGCAGCATATTTCAAAGACAAGTTAGTGCAAAATATTCCTTGACCAATTGGCTTTAAATTCAATCAAACAATTTCGGTAAAACATTTATTGTGTGTATGGCAATTCAGTCATTTCGTAAATGTCGGCTGTGGGGAGTTGTGGTCCACCATCAGTGGGGAGTCGTGTGCCAAACGTTCTTAATGCGTATTTCAATTTTTTAAGTGAAACTTCTTTTCTCTTGTTCTGAAAACTTTTGCATTATCTGCAAGGGCACAATGCCAAAGATTTTAAATCGGAACAACACAGTTCACTGCAACATGTGCTATCGTGCTGTGCACTTGAAATGTGCCAACATGAGGGCCGGATATTACACTTGCATACATTGGGAATCAGAATAATTTTTTTTCATCTTTTTAAAATCATTAATTTTTATTTACTGCAACTTTAATAAACATAAACTACTGGAAAATGCCATTTTCTTTTATTTTTTTGTTATGGCCCACAACTCCCTACCAAAATCACAAATATCGATTTTTATAAGATTTACGTCATCCTAAATATTTCTTGCGCATTAACGAATTTTATTAATTGTGGTCTTCAGTTGATGTATTGAGAAGTTTACTACAAATACCAGTTCATACATTGACAATTTATCGATGTTCAGTGAAGTTATGTCGGTAAAACAAAGCGTGGCCCACAACTCCCCACTCTCCCCTACGTATATATTGGAAGCCTATTCACTAATGACGAAAAGATAGATGGAGAATTGGATAGACGTATAAAGGAGGGTAAGAAGGTTATCGCTACGGCAGGACCCATTATCTGAAGTGAAAATGTATCAAATAAAACAAAAAGGGTAATACTTAATTCTATATTTATACAGACCGTGTTGTGCGGTAGCGAGACCTGAAGCTACCATGAAAAGGATAAGAGTAAAATTAACGCGATTAAAATTAAATTCATGCGCATGATAAGCGGCAAAACACTAATGGACAAAGTGAGTAATGAGACAATCAACAAAGAATGTGGTGTAGAGGAGACACTAGTTGAAATATGTGTGAGAAATTCGGTTAGATGGTTTGGACATGTTGAGAGAATGAAATATGAACGACTAAAAAAAGTATACGAAGGTAAAGTAAATGGCAGTGTGCCTATAGGCAGACCGCGGAAAGCATGGTTAGAATCAGACCCTAATTCAAATAGACATAAGAAGACAAAGAAACACAAGAGCTACTAGCACGAACAAATGCATGGACGTGAAAGAAGCTAGAAAGGTATGCCAGGACAGAAAAGTGTGGCGACAAGTAGGTTATAAGAAATACATGAAGAAGATTGTCAGAGGAGTGAATGACGCCTGAAACAAAAGATCTTGGATACTAATGGGCTCGAGTGGGGAACTTCACGCAATGACTTTGTGAGGCTATTCACTTAGGGTGATCGTTAGGTAAATTGATCAGCAACCTGGGTCGGAGCAGTGTTTCGGAACGAACGTGTTATTCAAGTAAATAACACGGGAATTCTAGATCAATCTTAAAATCTATACCCCTCCCCCACATTACTCCCTTCTTCATCGAGTGAGTCATGCTTGCCCCGAAAGGGAAATGACTTAATTGTATAATAATAATATAATAAAATATCTTCAAAATGAAGAGAAGCCTCGGTGGCTCAGACGATAGCGCGTCAGAATTCCATGCAGGAGGTCTGGGGTTCGATCCCTGAGCCGGGTACCAATGGAAATTTTTCTATGTACTTCTACCGGGGCTTCGGTGGTTCGGAACCCACCTTAAACTGTAGGTCCCCTCAGAAAAAGCTGATACCTTACCAAGGATAAATGGGCTCTGACGAGGGCCTAACCTTGGGGGTTGAAGCCGATTTTGAGAAGACTCGAAAATGAGGCTCTCTTTGCGCTTGAGGCTCGTACAGGGGACTCTTGCACTCGAGGCTCCTACGGGGGACTCCTGTGCTTGAGGCACCTACGGGGGCCCTCTTGCTCGGCGGTCGCTGGCCAATTTCGAGTAATGAACACACACACACACACCCTTACATAACACACCAGGACAGTGCTTCGAATCTGTGCATCTAACTGATGACCTCAGAGGGATCGCTCCGTCCACCCTAGCCTGCTAGGGAGGCTGCCGAATGGCAGAGTGGGTGGGGGCCACTTGGACACAAACAAGTAGGACGCCATTTACTGTGCGATAAGTATGCCTGGCACCTGAGAGGTATAATTTCATAACGTTGGTAACAACGAAACCTTCCAAGATCCAAAGACACTCGGCAAAGATTCGGCGGATTCGGAGTACTGCCTTGATAATAAACACGGGTGTGGCACAATAGGCTTCATAGCTTGAGGGCCAGGGGGGCACTGCACGGGGCCCCCCGCCCACATTACAACTAACTAACTAACTAACTATCTTCAAAATGAAGAACATAATTTTATGTAACAAGAGTATGTTTTCCTCGCTTTCTGGGCACGGCACTTGACCCTTTAAACTTACCTTAAACCTGTGTACGGACGCAGCGATGTCTTTTTACGGTCTCGCGTGTTTGCAAACACTTACGCTCGGCCGTAAAAAGACCAGTTCGCTGCCTTGGTGCACAATAAACTATTGAATTTAAGAATAGTATATTGTGCTCCCAGGCATCGAACTATTCTTTTTACGGTCTAGCTTGAGTTTTTGCAAACACATGAGACCGTAAAAGGACTTCGCTGCCTCGGTACACACAATATTTGATAAAATAAGAGTATGGTTTCCGAGTTTTCTCATGATATTGCGTCTCAGGTTTGAGGTTAGTTTGAAGGGACAAGTACCGCGCAAAACAGTGCGCGTGGGTCAAAGTAACAAACGCGCATGCGCGCGACTTTTCTCACGGACGATAAAGTTCACTTGACCAGTCTAGGCCGATAAAGTACCCCACCACCAACAATGACGTACTTTGCTGCTCCAAACCACCCCCAGAAAGCGAGGAAGCCATACTCGTGTTACAGAAAAAATTTTATTGAAACAAAAAATCATTTCTTTGAAGCAAGAAAATGTCTTTGAATCAAAAGGGATTTCGTTAAATCAAAGACACTTTTCTCTGAATTAGGGCCAATGAATATTTCCCTTTGATTCAAATGAATTTTTCTTCTTCCCCTAGCCGAAAGTACGTTATCCGGCTGCAGTTCTGTCCGGGAACAGTGGCTTTGCGGCCTGCTAGAGTTAACGCGACCTATGATTAGCTGCGAGATTTTTGTGGCTCGCTAACGTAGCAACGCGCACTGTTATTTTGTACTTAGCCTCCGAAAAAAATTTATGTTGGCAGGTGAATGGAAAAAAGAGACCGTCGCTGTGTTCAACCTCAAAACTGATGGTTTAAGGTTATTGCGATTTTTGTGCATAGAAAGTCGGCACAAAAGCTCAAAAATGGTCGACTCCTCGTCTGAAGATTCTGCAGTCGAGGAAGAAATATTACGAAAAAATAAAAAATGTATTTTTATGCCCGCCCCGACCAGCAAAACCTCGGCTTTGCAAAAGTCGGGCGGGCGAAGTGGCGAACGAATCCCAACCATCCGCTCAGCTGACCGAGAGCAGCGGCGCGACGGCACTACGTACTTTCGGCTGGGG
>CAKNWW010300355.1:0-10940 GCA_932074435.1 Andricus kollari | reverse complement strand
TTGTGTCCATAAGCAAGGTGTAAGTAACTCCTGACGCTTCGCATCAGATGGATTCTGAATCCTGTCTCATTTTAATATTCTAGCACTATTTTTTGTATGTCTTTTGCGAGTCAACAGGCAGTTGAATCAATTTTTTCATTAAAATTCTCTGCATTTACTTTTGAATCTGTTAATTCCTTTGACCTCCTCTCGAAAGCTATAACTCGGCAGGGTTGCATTATAAATACTTGTATCAAAATAGGATTGCTCGAACGAACTCGCGTTGTAACGTTTTTATACTGTTCATATCTAGCTAACTATTTCCCTGTAGACGCGCGTCTTCTTGGTGTGAATTTTTTTCATGCAGGTTGAAGTCTCTGCGGAGGTAGCTCTATTCCACGGACGGGTGTTCTAGTCCGCTTACAGGCGTGTTATCGTTTGTTGCCGTGTTTCTTGGTGAGATCTCTGGAGTGTCGTGTTAAGTATTCTCGTTCACTTGGTTGTTTGACACCATGGTACGGGTGGGATCACTCATGTTCAAGTTGCAGGTCGTAGTTGTTGACGTTTCTCCGCTTTCAGACCTCATCGGATTGGCTGGTTGCGGGATTGGGTAGTGGAATTTTCATCTCCTCATAAAGTGTTTTAGACCTGTATTACCTGTCAACACTTTTGCGTGACAGCAGTAACTGGCTATCCCCAGTAATACGATAGCTAAGCCTAAGTAGGCCCCTTAAATGAGAGTAGTTTGTTTACTTTCAATCCGCCGTTCCAGGCTCAACTGGTACAACTGTTGTTCCAGGGAATCCAAAGATTTTTCATTTCTGATGAAATTTTCTTCTTCCGTTGAGAGCGCTTCAGGCTGATTTCCCGCTTGAGTTATTGCCGACATGAGGATTTAGTGCTCCTTTAAAATTGGCGACAACTTTGTTAAATTTAAATGTAGTGCAGGGTCGTAGATGATTTCAGTTTCTCCGGTTCTGATGGCTGATCCGTGAAAGGTCCGTTCCTTAGTCCGGAGCTGACATCCAGGTGCCAGTTGTATTATTCCTATTTGATCTAGCTGAACCAACTCAGCTGTCCGATTAGGGCAGGGCAATTTTGAGGAGATTGGTTTGACCAATGAGTAGAGCCATCCATTTAACGTGCCAATTCTCGTCCATTCACCCTGTTTGTTGTAGGAAATTTGAATATTACAGATCTTGAGTGTCATCATTTCTGGATTCAGCAGGAGCTCACTTTCGCAACTTTTGTATATCGCGTTCTCGTTCACAGGTGATTTGCTTTCGCAAATCCAATAATACGGAAGTTCTACGCATGACTGTATTTCTTCATGGGTCATTAAGAAATGCGTTCTTTGAGATTCCCCAACGGCCAGGTGGGAAAAATCGGGACGAATGTATGACCTTCCCGATTCGTTTTTCAAAATCGGCTGAAGCACTGACACCGAATGTAATCGATACACCATGTACGTGATTGGTTCCAGCAATGGAATGTCCAATAGGACACTGAGGAATTTTTCCTTGTAGATAGCTGTCACCTTGGAGATGCTGGACAGTTCCTCCAGATCCACCAGCGGTCCTGGAACTGGAAAGTCAACATCTAGTTGATGGTCTTGGATGTCTCGGTATATTGGTTCCATCTGTTCTGACGTCAATAGCGAGAGGTACATGCGATCTTGACGGGATGCATGAGCGAGTTAGACATTCGACATTCTTTCATTCAGCAACATCACGTTGTAGATTGTCTAACTTCATGATATTTTGGGAGAGTAGTCTTTCGTGGAAGGCCATCTTATCCTTATTGCTATGGGATAACTTGTGAATTTCCTCCAACTGTGCCCGCACTACGTGTGTTTTTCTTCCAACTACATATGAGATGTTTCCTTGGAGCTCATTAGGTTCTGCAATTTTCGTTTCGATGGGTTTTCCGTCATCGTACGTTAGTACTCCGGCCACAGGTCCAATTAGGCCACCTAATACTTCTAGTAGCGGAGTGGCTCTTCGACTTCTTAGGCCACCTGGTAATTTTGTGGAAACTAATTTTTCTGTTCTTCTCGTCATTTCATTTGTGTGCCTTGTGATCTCCTTTCTTAATCATTCTGCAACCGTTATCTTAGAGTCTAAGCCATAGTCGGAGATCGTTTGTAGACACAGACTACCAAATGCCGGAGGACAAAGAGCTGACAGACGATGAAAGAGCTGCTCATATGTTGCCAGTGAACCTTGAATTTTTCCCACGTGGAAAAAAATGGTGACTCCAAGTCCCAATAGTTCGTCTCATGAACTTTGTTGACTGGATGAAAATAGGATTAGCAGCAACGTCACCCATAGTATCTCCATTTCGCTGGATATTTAAAATAGACTACCTATTGAAACAGAAATCAGCATTAGACCTTTTACAAAATACCGGTGAAGTCGCGCGTACGTCCCTACGGCCCGGATTTACTGCCAATTATTGCATACCTTCTGGTTCTGCGGGGCGCATGTTCGACTTCAGCATTTTTCTTTGCATATTGCTGATAACCCTCTTTTATCCCTAACAATGGGTTATTAGAAGTTTGTCCGCATGCTGGGAAAAACGCTTTCCATCTTCGGTTTCCAAAATCACATTATTATGTGTGGTGAGCTCTACTATGGTGTAAGGACCATGGGCTCGACTATCGAATTTCCCATCTCTGACATTTCAGTCAACGTAGTGATTAAATCCCGGAGATAGGTGCCATACGTTTCCAAGTTCTCTCCTTGAGAAAAAGAGCTAGGTATTCTGGCAAGTCGGCCGAATACCAGCTCGTAAGGGGTAAAGTTTGTTGCTTCGTGCACAGAAGTATCGTAAGCAAACATGGCGAATGGGAGCAATCGATCCCAATCGTCAAAATCGACTGCATAGTGTTTAATGTAGTCAGTTAGCACAATATGACTGCGTTCCAATGACCCATTAGTCGGTGGGCGATAGCTCGACGTGGTTAACTGTTTCACTTTAAAGATGCACCATACTGGGAGAAAAGGTTGGTGGTTACCGCGTGGGCTACCGTGGTTGTTTTTAGATTGGGTATAGGGACGGCGATGCAGTATTTGGTGAAATTGTCTTGCATCGTTAGAATGTGTCGATTCCCGCTGGGAGTAGTGGGTAACTTTCCGACTGTGTCCAGAGAGACTTTGTCGAAAGGTTCAGCTGGGGTATCGGTGATTATCATCGGTTTACGCGTGCGCGCTCGTACTAATTTTTGCTCAAGGCAACTCTTGCAGTTACGGATGTACTCGGTGACATCGTCGCGGAGTCTTGGCCTAGTGTATCTTTCCTTAATTCGTCTATAGGTTTTTGTGATCCCTTTATGGCCACCTATTAGGCTACCGTGGCATTCTGCAATGATGTTTGATCGTACTTCAATTGAGGGGACCTCGATTCGACCATGACAAAGGGTTATTGTAATAGGTGCGGCACAATCTACCTTCGCTAATAGTTCAGACATTTTATTCTGAGGAAGAGGGCCCAGAAAATCGCCGGAATTAGCTAATCGACAGCTTGTCTGCTTATCCTGAGCTAGTGCTAGGAAAACGCTTTGCAGTCCGAGAGACACATCCCTCCAATCGAGCTCATCGCTGTGTTTTCGTTTGACCACGATCGAATAGGTTTTATTTCGACCATGGGGAGTGCTCAAGAGCTGGCTCTTCACAGGTTTGCATTCCCGAATGTCTTGAAAATCAAGACGATCGGTAGCAATCAAAAGCTTTGCTATAGAATTTGTAGGCTCACAATCCTCAGATATAAAATGAGCATACTTGTCCAGTTTAAAGTTCAATGGTTCTGTCCATTGATAAACTACTTTTGGAAATTTCGAGTTAGTTTTCCCGGCCTCTTCTTTTAGGAATATTGTATTCTCGGGAATCAAAGGGGGAGTGGGATGATCTATGTAGGGAATTTCGACGTCGATATGGGAGCTGGATACTCGTGTAGGGACGTTAGATGTTTCTTCCATTGTTTCCTGTGTTAATCGCCGTGGCGTTATTTCTCTTTTTAGGGAAGGCAAGACTGGGGTACCTTTTTCGGACACTGTTGAAAAGGACTCGACATAGCACCCGGAGGATTAGTGGACATAGGAGATGAGTACCAGGACCTTCTAGTGGCTTGAGTTTCAGTAGGAGGTGATTTAGGTTGTTCTGATAAGGCCGTAAAACGAACTGTGCTTTTTCTTACCACCTCGGATTTCGGTTCGGTTTCACTTGAGTCTAATAGTCTAATGTGCGTCGGGTTGCGGGTGTCTACGAATGTAGACATCTCATCTGGCAATCCACGGATAAGAGCGTCCAGTGCGCAATCTTTAACAGGTTTCAACATTATGTCACTTGCTTTTTCTTGTTTATACCGGGTGTTATATTTTTCTTCCAACGTATGCCTAGCTCCGCTGAGTAGACTATGGACGCGGTCGTAATGGTCACTTACCGATTCGGATTGAGTCATCCGCAGGTTGACTACAGCCTCAAAATACCACTGGTATTTTTTTGTTGGGGCAAAACGTTTTTTCAAATGCTTGATTAAATCGTTCACGGTGAGGAACTGTTTATCCCTCACACTTGCACGCGCTACTCCTTTTAATTTTGATAACACCGCTTTGATAAACATAGGTTCGGTTGCTGATGTTATGAAAACGGCCCCATTGCACACGTCCTCAATAAACTCTTTCAGGGATGGCATCTTTCCATTAAAATCCAGAGTATGGTAAGTGCTAGTTTGCATTGTCATGTTTACCAACAGCGTGTTCATGTCCAAGCTGGTATCCATGTTTACGCCAGGGTTTGGAACACGTAAGTTGGGTATTGCTGCACTCAATGTATTTGCAATGCCATGGTTATTCAAGTCTTGATCGCCGAGGTCATCAATTTCGTTGCCCTCTCCCGTTAGGTTACTTCCGTTATTAGGAATCATGGTTATGCTTTAGATTAAGGTCCAAGCCACTAAGCCGCAAAAAATGTTTTTTTTTTTGTATTTTTGTCGAAAACTAAGTGTTCTTTCCACTAAAAGCTCAAATTCCTAAACGTTCAATAGCCGTCATTCTTAAAACTCCCTCTACAACTGGGTGTTCGATGGGGGTGTTGATAGAAATGATCTCACATGTGATAATCTCATTACTCAAATTTAAATTTACGGTTCCCACTGATTCAATAGTCGGTGAGCCAAAATCGTGTGTGATGGCTGGGTGTCTTGTGAACTCAACCGGTAATTCGCTTTCTGGAATGAGCGTTAATGGGGTCTCGCGGTGATAATGTATTAATAACAAAGGCAAAACGAAGACATGTAGACTTAAATGAATTCCTGCAAAAAAAAGGGGAACCTTTTTCTATTTAGTCTATCAATACCACCTTCATTCCTGGACCTTCATCAGGGTAGGTCGCAACTAATACGGTTTCGGCCTCCGAATCGGAATCAGAAGCTAACGATTGTACATTGATAACTAATTTCTTGTTTCTACATCTTGAATCAGCCTTGCTGGAGGTCAAATTACTGGCGTGATCGCTAGGGTAGGTATTGATTCAATTGCAGGCTTAATCAAATTATTGTAAATATTTGATCTTGCTGGTATAGTTTTTACATTAGTTTGATTTATCCTTTTAGCTCGCTTTCCTCTTTTCACCGTAGGTTTGAAGGGTGACTTAGAGAGGGTCGTATTTTGGTTAGGCATTGGGAATGTCGAGTGAGGCACTCGAAACGCTGCGTTTCGGCCAAACGGCTGAAAAGAACGTTTTTACCCTTAGATAATTATTTCGGCGAAACGGCTGGAACAATTACGAAAAGGATAAATTTTGTAGCACAAAGAATTAGAAACATGTAACTGATATGCAACTGATAGTTACTAGTAGAGTATTTTGTCTTTGTTGATGTCTGGTTCAATTTCCCAAATTTTCATTTTTACTAAAAATATCCAATGGGTTGCGGAGGCTACACAAACTGAACGAAGTTCATTGTCAGGCTTCGTTTATTATTTTTGTGGAACGTAATTTAGTTGTTGTCATCCGAGAATACTTTTATCAGAATACTTACATCAATACTTACTAGAATACTTACATCAATTCAGAATTTATCTTTCATAATACAAATTGGAACGATATATAGTACTCACCGAATTCCGTCGCTCATTATAAACTTATTTACCTTCAGAAAAAGGGCAGGTAATGGTCTTGCAGAGCCCTTAGCTTTTCCTTTTTCTAAAGGGCCGATGTTTATTGGATTGCGTATCCGTTGTCATTGAGACAACTCTAGTCCATTATACACAGTCGCGTCACACATACACGTTCTCGCACGTAGTTGCCCGACACGTCCCCTCACACACGCGTTTTTATTTGTTTTAACGAAGAGAACAACAATGGGGTTTTAACCAAGATGACATGGAGTGCGTTTAAATTCGCATCTATTCTTATTATTATTCTCCCCGTTATTCCATATACTAACTACAATAGACAATTTATCAGAAGTTTTGAGATTCGACTTTGAAATTGTCTAAGGTGTTTCTTTTTGTTGCAGATTAAAATTTGATGGGGATGCCGAATTTTGCATGGCCTTCCCAAACAACTGTCCCCACGATGAGGTTTCCAACGCGCCCTAGTTAGGAAACTATTTAATAGTTTTACACTTCGACCCGAAATTTATGTTCAACGAAATATATGTATTAAGTGAAAGTTTTATTACGGGAGGCAAACCGTAAGGGTTGACGTGAAAAACCAGCGATTCCAACTCGACTGGCGTCTGTTAAAGAATTTTCGCGAGAAGATTCTCTTCAAGAGGCTACTTGTTCGGTTCAAGTAGCTCTGCAAACTGCCCAGATGATTTTTTGATGGTTGCTTCTTGTAGGCGACCTGTCGGTGGACAGAGGTGGGAAATTTTGTTTAGGTAAGAGGATTTTGTTAGTCGCCAGGCACGGCACGTGTTGCTGAGCATGGTTGGACTTTGACTGCTTAGCCAAAAATGCAATCGTCGGCAGCATGAAATGAAGTTCAGGTGGGTATTCCGCTAAGGTGTTGAAAACTTTTTACAGTTTGCAGATTTCTCCTTTTTAATTTTAATTTCAATTTTTAAATGATTCTCGTTCATATTTACAGGATTATTTGCTGCAAGGCATGCTTTTCAATTTACTTTTATAAATGTTTATTACACAAGACCCTTGTATCAGGTGCGGAACCTTCTCATTTGAATAGGGTTTTTTTTTCAATGCTTTCGACGCATATTTGGCAAAGTTATGGCCATATTGCTTTTTCCCGCTCGAAGGGGCAGTTTAGGCAGGGAAGTTCAGGATGCATGGGGTAGTGGTCAATGTTAGGAGAGTGGAGAACGGCTGGAGAATATGCAAACCGACAGGTCAACGCACTGGTGCGGTGATTAGCGAGGAGCACCCACACGATCACCCGCCTATGTGTACACGCTGGTCTCTCGTGTCTCGATGAAGTATGTGTAGGAAGGCCATTCAGTTAAATTGCACTAGGTCGCAATTCCTACGTGTGTTCCCGTATGAGTTCTTACATTTGCGGTTTTCTTTCACTTCTTTCATACTTATCTAAATTTATTTCTATTGTACATTTTAAAATCTGTATTGCGATTCCTTAGTTATCATAACTTCCTATTTCAATTAATTTGACCTACGTGTTCGATCAAGCAATCAAAATTCTTTTATAATTTTTCTTTATTAAATTTAGCTACCTTTCCCAATCACCAACTTGTATTATCAGCCGACGCTGCGTTTTACGCTCCGTGTCGGTCTCTCGTTACAGGTCTCATCCGTTGTCTGTGCATTCCATTCTCACGATAAATAAATAAATATATGTATATATATATATATATATATATATATATATATATATATATATAAATTAATATGCACAGGCCCGAAGGCGGTATGAAACATTCCCAATAATATGGGGAACATTACCGATCAAATCTTGGGAAAAATTCACCACATTTGGTTAATATTCCAAAAAAGTTTAGGAAAATGTCTCTAAATAATGAGTATCAATCTATCAATATTCACAAAGTCTTAAGCAATATTCCATAAACAATAGCATAGGAGATTTTCCCTATCAAATCTTGGAGAAAATTCCACACGAATGTTTGAGGCATTTTTCCTTCTAAACTTTGGGGAAAATTCTACAAAATGTGTGGAAATTTGAGGTAACACAATTTTGGGGGAAATCCCCCAAGAAATTTTTTACAGCGTTGGCTTGTAAGGGAAAATACAGCGTTCTTATCAATAATGAGTGGAAATCATGTCAAAAAGTAGTTTTTGGCACCGTGCAATGATTATACGATTTAGTGCTTTCAAAATCAGTTATCTATAACCTGACACGTGACCAGCGAGGTGACCAATGACTGTATTTTAAGACATTAGAGTGGCCAATCATACAATCATTAGTCTAAGCTAATCACTATGTCTTCATGGCCTCTGATTGTGTTTTTTGACATTACTGTTTATTTCTTTATATGTAAATTATCTATTACTTTTAAAGCTTAACTTACTATGGTAATTTAAATCTTTATAAAACTGATTATCCATCTGTGTATTTTAGAATTTCATTCGATGCTTACAGTGTTTTTTACAAATTGTTAAACTGGAAAGATTCCTTAAGTGGCCAATGATTGTACCCATTACCCCAATTCCAAAACATTCTGCGCAAGAGAAAGTGAGGAAACGAATATAATTGATTACTTTTATTTTCGGATGAGTATATTTATAAGAATCTTTGTATTTTTTTTCAAACGAAATGTGAATCTTTGTAACAAAATGTGCTTATGTTTAAATGCATATCCCATGTGAAAACAAACATTTATGCGTGTAAATTATTATGAGGGAGGGGGCGGCGCTTTAAAATAATAGCCTGGGGCCGCAAATTTCCTAAGACCGGCGGCCTTGTCTACAGCTGTCGTATTATCTGTTACAGATTATTTATTTTATGTCGACATTTTAATCAATCCTTTCTGGCAACGTCGAGAATAAGTTTCGCTTCATTTGATGATGAACAGCCTGGAATTTTGATGTCGTTCAAATATCTCGGGAATCCGCGCTTCGTTCCGCTGGGCACGAGGAGTCTCGAACGCACTGTTTGCTGCAACAAGAAAGGTTGAATGTTGAATAAACTATTATGTTAGACGAGCAATATTGGAGATGAAACATGGATTTATACCCTCAGCCTGATCATTAGTGTTCTATGGAGAATCATGCGTGGTTGAAATATCGCGTGGCTCTACGCTTCCCAGATAGCAAAAGAAACTCCGTGAAGATTTCCTGAAACTTGCAATGTAAGTTGGTAATATTGCATTGAAAGGTTAGGGCAAAGATCAGACAATCAAGAAAATGCCCGCTTGTTAGGGAATGTTCCACGGCAAGTTTCAGGACAGTTTGGAAGATTTATTTAAATTAATTTAATACGCAGTAGTTTTCTATGGAACTTACGGCTGCGCAGTAGTTTTTTTGATCCTCCCAGAATACCGCCGGATTCACGTATCATTGTTATTTTTCATATTTATAAAAAAAGGAAAACCAAAAAATAATTAAAATTTTTTTTCTTTCTTTTTTTTCTAAATATGAGAAATAATCATGATGCCTGTGTCTGGTGGTATAATAGGAGGGTTAAAAAAACCACAGCGCAGTCGTGGACCCAATAGAAAACTACTGCGCGTCGAATAAGGTTAAATACACCTCCCAAACGTTCCTGAAATTTGCCGTGCAACATTCCCTCACAAGCGGACATTTTCTTGATTGACCGAACCTTGCCCTAACCTTTTAATGTAATATTCCCAACCTTACATTGCAAGCTTCAGGAAATCGTCACGGAATTTTTTGTGCTGTCTGATTTTGCATGCTTCTGATATAAAATGTCTTGAAATTTCTTTAATTTAGAATATTGAAAATGAGAGCATGGATTTGTATTTTTAACCAGAAATCTTTCAACTGTTCAATTTATAGAAGTTCAAAAATTTTCAGTTTACGGCATTTATTTTAAAATTATTCAGTTGGAAAGTTGTAAAAGCTTTCATTTTAAACGTGTAACAACTTATTGAGCGATTGAATGAAAACATTTTTAAGCTTTAATTTTAAAAGCTTAAAATTCAAGAGTATCATTTTGAGTGCTTCAACTTGCAGTTCAGTTTTCAGCACTTCAAATGAAGAAATTGTACGCTTAAATAGTTTGCATTTTTTATTATTAATAATACTTGTCCCTGTGCGCACATAACCTCACCCACTGAAGCGTTACTGTTCTCGCAACGAGATCGTATGCATGCTTAATGCGTGCAAGAGGGAAAACATATTGAGTCACGGCGACCATTCAGTATTGTGATACTGGATTTTCAACCCAATCTCTATTAAGATATTAGAAATGACTAATTGTCATCATTATGACCTGTGAAACAATGGGTGATTCTGCTCAGCAGAATCACCTTTTCCGTACTTGAATCTACTGGAAGAATGACATACAAAAATCTCCTAATGAGGTACAATTTGCTTATAATTTAAACTTTCTTATTGAGTTGGGTACTTGCCCATGAAAAACTCAAAGAACAAAATAAATAAATTATTCTCTTTTTGGAATACTGGATTTAATCATTTTTACCCATAACTAAATTTTACAGTATTCGAGAATTAAATAAAAAGAAAAACGTTTATCTCAATAAGCCCTGCTCTTAATGAGAAAGGACAGAAAACGTCCTAGTAAATGCTATACTCATTCACAGAATTTAAATCCTTCTTCACAATTGAATTTAGCCAGGCATTTCCCTACGGCGAATTCCCAACTATTTTCTCTGTAAATGTCATAAAATACTTGGAAGCATTAAATGTCCGTGACGTCTAGCGTACCTCTTCAGCTGGCGAACGTGTGCGAAGGAAAATCGATAAAAGTAAAGATCGTCCTTTCTATCAAACCTGAAACTAAACGGCATAAACTGCCAACGCGCATCTAATTAAAAAAACCTATTTGGTT
>CAKNWW010300338.1:530-11339 GCA_932074435.1 Andricus kollari | reverse complement strand
GAAAATCAGTAGTAAATCGATTTTCATGTTAAAAAATTAATAAAATATATAAGTCCATACATTTATTAGTTTCGGCTTGATACTTATGTATTTTCACGCGCTGATTATGAACATGATAGTATAACATTGACGAAAATTTTACTTTCATGGTAAAAACCATGAAAACCCCATAAAAATCATGGTTTTTTGCATTTATCTCAGTGATTATTAAAAATTCAAAAAATGTTTAAAATGAAAGTTGTATATCTCCTCGAAATACACATTTTATGTTACAGGCATTTTTTTATACGAGTGATAATTTCCGATAAAATCAGTACTAAATCGATTTTCATGTTAAAAAATTAATAAAATACATAAGGCCATACATTTATTAGGTTCGGCTTGATACTTATGTACTTTGACGCGCTGATTATGAACGTGATAGTGGAAAATGGGCGAAAATTTTATTTTTATGGTGAAATCATCAAAAAACCATAAAAATAATGGTTTTTTGGGTTTCGCTCAGCTAATATGCAAAATTCAAAAAAATTTTGCAAAAAAAGTTGTAGATCTCATCGAAATACACATTTTTTGTTGCTAGCATCTTTTTATTGGAATGATAGTTTCCCAGTAAATCATTAGTAAATCGATTTTCATGTTAAAAAACCATAAAACCCATAAAAATCATGGTTTTTTGAATCACAGGGGTGCCTTCCCGCTCCCCACGCTGCGTTGGAAAAGGGGTAGGGGTACGACCTTAATGGATGTATGGACTTACGTATTTTATTAATTTTTTAACATGAAAATCGATTTACTACTGAGTTTCTCGAAAATTATCACTCGTATAAAGGATGCTTAAAACATCAAATGTGTATTTCGAGGAGATCTACAACTTTTATTAGAAACATTTTTTTGAATTTTGAATAATTAGTGTGATAAATGCAAGAAACCATGATTTTTATGGGTTTTTTAATGGTTTTCACCATGAAAAACAAATTTGCGCCAATTTTCACTATCATATTCGTAATCAGCGCATCAAAATACATAAGTATACGGAGCCCGAAGAAAATCGGAGGTCCACCCTTTTCGATTTATTTTTTCTGTTTATGGCTTTTGACGCTTTAGATGTAACGTATTATGTATAACATCACACTTTATCGTCGATTTGCATCTCAAGAATTACGACTAACGATGCGTGTGGGCAGATGTTCTGTGACTGGTCACAGAAATAATGTTAGTCAAACTCCTACTCCTTTTCAATGTCTCGTGTGGGGCGGGAAGGCACCCCTGTGACTATTCACAGAAATAATGTTGATTAACCCCTACCCCTTTCCAACGTCTCGTGCGGGCGGGAAGTCACCCCTATAAATGGTCACAGAAATAATGTTGGTCAAAACCTTACCCCTCTCCAACGCCTCGTGGGGACAGGAAGGCACCCATGTGACTGGTAACAGAAATACCCCTGTGACTAGTCACAGAAATACTTTCAGTTATACCCCTAACCTTTTCCAATGTTGTGACGTTTCAAAACCTCACTAGTTTCCTTATCAGATTAAATATTAATGGAATTAAACACAACAGCAGAAAATTAATTGTGTTGTAACCATGCTGTAAGTGTTCGTATAAATGTGTAAAAAAGAAACATGTTTGTCCAAAAAATGATTATATACAAACCCATGTTTTTGAGTGATTCTTTTTGGAGTAGCCTGAAACTAATTCAAAAGTATTGAATAGAAACCAACCAAAATTACCCATTAAATGGGAATTTTTAAAAAATTTGAAAATTAAAAAACATTTTTCGTTGCTATTATACATTTATACGAGCACTCAAAACATAATCACAACACAATTTTCTACTGTTGTTTTTAATTTCATTACTATTCAATCTGATGAGGGATCTAGCGAGGTTTCGAAACGTTATAATTTTCAATACCTCTTGATCTTTACAATAAAAAAACAATTGTCTGGATGTTGTCGTTAACGCTTGTCACCACATTCATCTATATCATATTCTCAGACGTTAATTACACGAAGGGTTTAATTTCACATCTATTCTTCAATTTAAATACGTTTCCAACGTGTTTTAGTCTATGAGGTCAAATAGCAATACGGTCAATACCGGTGGCCCGATAGTAGCATTAGACACATGAGAAGAAACTTCATTTTTTAATATTCTCGTAGAAAATAACCGTTACCAGTTTTGTATACACAACTTTTTGATTTACCGTCGGTGAATCGACTTCTAATGCAACAAAATTTTCCATCGCTTCTTATACATTCTTTTAATTAACTTTCTATTAATTGATTTATTTACAACTTGTTGAAGCATACTTGAAAAAAATTGTTGAAATATTAATTAAATCATGCGAGTTTTCCAAATATAATTATTTATACGAAACCTTGTATATTTTATTTTTGTGAAATGGTATTATGTACTATAAAGAAAAAGCAAAGTGTGAATCTAACGTTAATTTCAGGGTACCATTTCTCTGCAACAAAAATTAGTGTTGGTAGTGTAGATGGTGCCAGTACACAAGGTATCGTTTCCCTCGGACTTGGGATACGAAACGTCACCTGCAGTCAATTGTTTTTACAGATTTGCGGCAAAAACAATAGATGATAGTTTCGTACCCCAAGTCCGAGCGAGATGGAAACCCATTATAAAATTAGCTGCAACAAAATGTATCCCAAGTTTTTATTGTGTATGAGGGCGTCCGCATGAAAAGGGCCTTAATGGCCGGTTCTAGTTTAGGAGGTATTCACATTTTTCTAAGTTAAGGTCAAAATTATTATTTCAGGTTTGAGTGGTGGCTGATACTGGGACCTATAGTAAATCTATTGGGACTATCCTCATATCCAAAAAGTAACCGGAAGTAGGTATATTTCATTTTCAAAGAAAAAGTATAACACGTGTGCTTATGGCACACTCCAAGTTTATGTCGGGAATTTATCCGGCTATATGCCCCTATACGTAACTATATATTGGCCATTAGGGCCCATCTCATGCGGACGCCCACATATTTACGATTTCTTCTCATCTTCTCTAATATTTATTATATATCTGTTGCACTCATTTTGTAGCGTTAGAGCTGTGGATATTTATTACTTCAAAGAAATATTTGTATGGTTTTTGCAGTGTGCTCAACTACACAATCTTCAATCGAATCATTGAAGATGATATCGAAAATAGAACTCTGCCACCTCAAATGACTTTTACTAATCGTTCACTAACGGTTATAATCGTCTACTGCATATGCTTCACCATTTCAGCAATTGGAAATCTTACTGTATTTGTTGCCCTATCGAGAGGAAGATACAGGAAATCGCGTATTGCTTTGATGATCTGCCACTTATCAGCTGCTGATCTTCTAGTGACTTTTTTCATGATACCCCTCGAGGTACGGTACAATTAAATATACATTTCTTTGAATAATTCCGGTTTTGCAAATAAAGCATGTTCGAAACATTTTTGAAATCCAAATTTTCGCCTTTGGAAAAAAGCTTTCTTGTATGGAAATTTTTTTTTTAATTTGATAAATCGTAAAATAATCGTTCTCATGTGTTTTCTAACAACGAATTTTATGAACGAACTAATCTGCTGCTCGAGAAACATAATGGCAAGTTTCTACAAGAAATTGATTAAAAAAATGTATTCATCACATATTTTTTGTTGTAAAAATCATTTTTAATTACGTGTTACATTCTTATCATAATGTGAAGGAATTAGTTTTGTGTGAAAACTGACTGTCGCGTATTTGATCAGGGTACTATCAGCATGAAGTAATTTTCTTAGGAATTTTTCCAAATTGGGATTATAGATTCATTAAAGTGCTATTTAATGGTCTATGCAATTGGAAAGAAGTTAACTATTCTAAAGTTAAGATAGCACCTTATTCACGTAAGCCTTATCGTGTAGGCGTAGGCCATAGGGTATCGAAAATGCCACACAGGTTACCCGTGTAGGAATGGTAACCGGGATCCGACCGGGAACCGGCCGGATAGCCCCAGTTTAAACCGGGAACCGGCCGGGGATACTGGCCGGGATCCGGCCAAAAACGTCACGGTAAACTGGTCGGATCCCGGCTTTTATACCGGCCGGGATCCGGTCGGGTAACCCGGTCACAGACCGGTTAAAAATTTTTGCTTCAGGCGAGAAATTGGTAACTTGAAATGTCTTTTAAGGCTCATCATAACGAATACGGTGAACTTTAAATGTTAAATCAAGTTATCAAATTCTCGCGATGAAATTAGAGAAAAGTTTCAACCACTGATGCTAGAATCTCTTAGCCATTGTTTTATTTTGGAAACCACGTGGTGATTTGAGGTTAGGAAGTAGGAAATGAAAAAATGAATACACAACACTATACTTTAATATAAAATAATAATTATTCGCGCATCAAGTGGGGGTTTCAAACTGATTACTGAAATAAGGTTGATTTTAATACCCGGTTTTATTTGTTAACTTCGCGGAGATGACGCGACATGAATGCAACTTGCATTCTCGTTCGAGGTGAAAAACTGAAACTTGCAAGTGTCTACGCCGACGCCAGGAGCAGAAGGCAGTAGGCATGGCGGTAAATTTGAAAGTGTACAGAGTAAAAATTTTCTGAAAACAGAGAAAATTGTAAAAATTGTAACAATTCTGCTAATACATATTGCAGAATCGATACCAGTTTTAATTAATAAGTTAAATCATTGGGAAGACATAAATTTTTTTATTTTTTTTCAAGAATTTGAAAAAGCTAAATTCTGTTTCACTGATCTAATAAATCCGTAAGTGCGTCTTTGATAATATCACGGCTCTTAAAAAATGTGCAATTTCTACAAAAAAAGTATCCTCACCAATGCTCGGTCGGCTCCCGACAATGAAATCTAACTAGGTTTGGCCCGGCCGGCAGCCGACCGGCTCCCGACCATGAAATCTAACCAGGGTTGGCCCGGCCAGTAACCGGGCGGCTCCCGACCATGAAACCCAACCAGGGGTAGCCCGGCCGGGATCCGACCAGAAACCTTGTTGTAGTAGGGCCAACCCGGGCAATTTCTACACGGGTACCTTAGGGGCTAAACTTTTTTTACGATTTGTTTTAAAAACTGAGAAAACGTAGAAGGGCCACTATTGACTATACAGAGGTTCTTTGAAAATATCAGAATTTGTTGCCATTTCGTTCATGAAGTAAAGCCCTGAAAGTATGAAAGAACAGAGAGGTCCTATAGCTTAGACACTCACAACTGCCAATTTTTTTTCGTCTAAAGTTGGTTAGGTTTACCGCCAGATCGACATATATAGCAACGACTTACAGCTATACGTCAAAAATTGCTATTGTTATAAATAATGCTATCAACAAATATTAGATTTTGGTTCTTATCTCTGGGCCACACTTTTTCTCATTGAACCAAATTGAAACTGTTTAAGAAATAATTATAAACTGCGAAATATTCTTAAAAGTATGTAACTGCAATTGCTTGTAACAAATATAATAAACAAATGTGCCTATTGACGGGGTTTCGTAGACAAAATTAGGTAATTTTCTAGTTTTGGTAAGTATGTTTCATGTGACGTTTACCTCAATCTTTACTATTCAGTCTTTAAAAACGTACTTTGATTAATTAAACATAGGCTGAAAATTGTTTGAATGTTCAAATTAGTTGCAAATTTAGGTTTCGTATTAGATAATAAAATTCAATGTTTTTTATTTGCGGAAATATTACTTTTTCTCGAGCACATATTGAATAAAATGTATTATTTTTAAGATTTTACATGTTCCCGACCTCCGACAGGGTTGCAAATCGATTACTGTAATCACACAGAAAGTATGTTTTATGTAATTGTCAATATTCTAAAATATTAATCATTTAATCATTTCATTAATCATTTAATTTAGCCCTGCTGAATGGCCTATAATTTTTACACGGAATAACCGTAACTTGATTCTTTACACAGACTTACTAGAAGTTGATTCCGTATTGCATGGAGCATTCGAAATTTTCTTTCGATCATTTTTTGAAATTAGACATTAAACGAACAAATTTAAATTTACGGAAAAAGACACAAGATACAATAAAATGTTTAACGGAAATTTTTTTCACGTTTTGGACATACAGTCGAACTCTGATTTAACGTCGGTTTTGGGGCTGTCGTTGGACCTGACCTACCCTAACTGAACCTGATTTAGCGTACCCCGCTCAGCCCGCGCAGCTCCTGACAAGCCAACCCACGGCGCGGCGTCAATTCTCGGAAGCGGTAAACACACCCCGCGCAGCTCCTGATTGCAGCACATTCCTTCTAAAATACCTTTCTCTTTCAACTTCCACCTTCCCAACCCCTCCACAGTTATCCTTCTCCCAACAACACTCCCTAACCAGCTGACTACTACAGCTGACTATTACACTCAGATTTTGTCACGTAGTACTATCACTTTGTAAGTGAATATCTCGGAGACGCAATTTGGTTTTAAAAGACTGTAAACTGCATGTGAATGTGTCTTCATTTATGCGTCGATTACATGTTTTGCTGTTATTGTGAAAAAATCTGGTGAGGAACTGTCACCGTTTGTTTGCCGAAAAACACCGATATAAGGCGCTTCGAGTACACATGTCAACTTTTAGAAGCTCCTGTATTGTCAATTTTGCCTTGAAAATTATGAAAAAAATTTTCCCTTATTCTTGAAAGCCTTAATACCTTATATGTGTTTCAACAAATTGAATATTTTCATAAACATGGCTATAAAGTAGTTTTTAAAAAAATTATCTCCCGTACTACTGCACTTACGACAACGAGCCGAAGCTGTTAATGTTTAAAGAAGAGAAAGTATTAACACCATGTAAATAGACTATATTAAAAAAATGCTTATGAGAAATAGTAAATATTTTAAAGCCCCACGCGTGTCTTTAAATGTACCGCTATACTTCAATGAAGTAGACACCTCTATTGCGTCATTTTTGTTCAATAGTTTTTACATGCCTGAATTAACAGAAAATTAATTTATTTTTTCGATTTTTGTTCGCTGTCGTAGGTGCAGTAGTACGGGAGATAATTTTTTTTCTTGTAAACTACTTTATAGCCATGTTTATGAAAATATTTAATTGACCTCTTTAGTTGACCTCTGTACTCGAAGCAACTTATTTCGGTGTTTTTCGGCAAACAAACAATGACAGTACCTCACCATATTTTTCCACAATAACCGCAAAAAATGTAATCGACGCAGAAATGAAAACACATTAACATGCAGTTTGCAGTTTTTTGAAACCATTTTTCGTATCAGAGATATTCACGCCCAAAGTGACCGGACTACATGAAAAAATCAGAGAGTAGGTGTATTCCTTGCCAACCTCAGTGTCCACTTTACATAACTCTCCCGTATCCTATTTACCTCCTCACTTTCCTTCCATCCCCACACCTCTACTCCATACAATCACACACGAGTCGAACAATTTCATTCTTCTTCCAAAATCATCTGCAAACAACTTCTTTCTTAGTTCCCACACCTGCCTCATCACCATATTCGCCGTCCTCTCTCTTTTATATGACGATCCACTCCCCTATTCCTTCTAAACAGGAAGCCCAGGTACACAATCTCTTTCACCTGCTGCACTGTTTTTTCCTTCCACTTCCACTCCCCTCCTTTATCCCTTCCACCTCCTTTCCTGGACACCATCACCTTGGACTTTTCCGCATTCAACTCAACCTATTCTTATACAGGTATCTTCTCAACTTCTTCATCATTTCATTTAAGGCATCCTCGCTTTTTGCAGCAACACTATGTCATCTGCGTACGCGAGTGTTTATCTTCTAAACCCTCCTACCCTAACTCCTCCTACCACTCCGACCTCTATCTTACTCTCCATATCCGTGAATAAAATCGCAAAAAGCGTTGAGCTAAGCGGACACCCTTGCCTGAAACCCCTGTCCATCTCGGAACCATTCAATATCCCCTCCCTTCCTCTCACAGTATCTTTCCTTTCTTCATATACCTCTGTCCTCCACTGCCTTCGACAACCTCCCCCTATCGACCGAAGGGAACGAGCCTTTGAGATCCACAAAAAAACGCTACACTTTCGATTCTACAGTTTACAGTCTATCGACTCAGGGGATCTCGAAACGTTCAGATTTGATGAAAACCGTCGCAGTCAAATTTTAAATAAAACTAATACCTTCTCATTCAGGATGAGAATATAGAAACTAGGAATAACACACCAGATTTTTCTTCTATCTGGTGTAATATATAGGGGAGAGTGGGGTATGGTGTCCGTGTGGGTCATGGTGTCTATTACAAAAAACGCCCATGTTTGTTGATTTCCATATTAGTTTTTTTGCATAAAATGACTTTCTGTGCTTAGAAAAATAGTGAGGTGATGACATTTTTCTTTAAAATACGTGTCAGAAGAGTTATTATGAAAAAAACAGTTTTGACGGAAACAGATGGAAAGTCTTTGGCAGAAATTAAGCACTTACAGCATATTTCGAAATACTTACAGCATGAAAATATTAGATTCTAATAGGTGAAGTATTTCTTTAAATTTCTGGTATCATAAATTTCTGTTATAAACGTTCTAAATGTATTAAAATTAATAAAATCTTGAGACATGACATGCGGGGTATGCTGTCTCCAAAATTTTGTGGAGATATGGTAACAGTGCTTGATAACAGGTCGGTAATATGATCGATAATGTAGAAAACCTCAGAAATTGAATTATGTCCTGTCTAAATATGTCTAAATATGTCAAATTCGTGATTATAACCTACAAATATAAAAATTGTCGTTATAAAGGTTATAAATGTATTTACATTCCTAATTATAATTTTCTATCAAAATATACTTGAAAGGATTCCCTTTACTCAACGGCTCGATTTCATGTTTTATTCCTTTGAAAGAGAACAACATGTAAACTTTGAGGTTATAACCTAAAAAGACTAAAACTCATTGTTATGAAGTTTTTCCATTCCTAATTATAGTTTCCCATAACAAACACACTTCAAGCAATTCTCTTTATTTATTAGGTTGAACCTAATTACATGGGTTGAACAATAACTCAATAAATAGGATTTCGAATATTATTGATCAATGCATATTTTGAATTTTCGCGCCTTTGGTACCTTTCGGTAAACACGATATCTGCTAAAGGCAAATGCAGATCCTCACACGCTGAATCGAATTTCCAAGGAGTAAAAGGTTATAACTAGGATTCTCAACACACTTTACTTTGATTGATAAGAAAACATTTATTTAGTGTTGATCATGTCTCGAGTAATTTTTTTTAGTTACATTATACTTTCATTTTATATTATACTTTTAAAAAAAAAACACTACCCGAATCGGGTAGTGTTACGCTTACCCCTAGAGGCTCGCCGAAAGGTTAATAGCTTAATGATATATATACTTTCAAGAAATATTATATTGTACGCTTTTATTTTACAGCGTTCATATTCATGAAATAAACCGGCAGTAATATCAGGGACACCATGCCCCATGGTATGGGGTATGATGGTCGAAATGCAAGACAAGCGAATTAATTAAATATCAAATAATGACGTTGACAAAACCAGGATTTAAGTAATGACATATGTAACCTGATAATGTGAGCTTTTCATCAAAAAATACATACATCAAAATCACATTTCAATTATATTTTAAAGGACATTTCCTTCAAAGCCTGACACCATACCCCACTCTCCCCTAATGTGTAATCTTATTATATCTCGAATATTGTGACTTAGAATGCAGTAAATTTGGGCAAATAAAAAGGTGAAGTCAATGAAGAAATAAGAATGGAGAATTACATGAAACGAATCCTCGGATTGAGAACTCTGAATCACTCTGAATGAATTAATGTTCGGTTCAAAGAATTTGATAAATGCACGGATGGAAGGCTTTGTGACACTATAAAACAAAGCCTTTTAAATTTCAGTCTAAAATTTATGTGACTGTTAATCATAATATCATTTCAAGTGGTAGCAATGTAAGCTAATATCACAAAAAAGCCTTTGACAATCACAGTAGGTACTTTGCGGTGGGAAAGTGTGGCAACTTTTGGGCAATGATGGGGGGGGGGGGAGGCTTTCCAAACTTTTTAGTGAAATATCTGCTGGAACCGAGATCGGCCTCTGGTGGGTCTCGCAGATATAGCACTCACAAGTCTAGAAAGCTCCCGCCCCCAACTACTGCCCAAAAAGGTGCCATGCTTTCATAGCACACAGTTTATTCTCCATGATATTACTTCCCGGATCTGCCGAAACCTCGGTGGCGTAATTGGTTAACGCTCCACTCATGTATAGTGGCGTGCCCGGTTCAAATCCGGGCTGAGGCAGATTTTCTCTCGTTTCTCCAAAAATGATAGACCAGTAATCGACACTATATATTATTCAACATAAAAAAATTAATTAATACCCTTGTCAACAAAATAACATAATTGTTTAAACATATGCGCAATTGTTCAAAACCTTAAGTTTTTCGTTCAAGAGATTTTGACAAAACACCTATGACCTTTAATAATATTGCTTCTGTGGATGACCAAAAGTATATTCCTACTCTTGTACAACCGTTTTCTTGATGCCACGGGCTATTAATTTGATTAAAAAAATGTGTAAATCTTAGGCTTTTCATTTTTTTTTTTTTTTTTAAATAAGTAAACCAGTGCAGGGGAAAGCTAGTTACATTCTCATTCATGAGAGTGTAATGTATTCGTCCAAATTTTCGATCTCTGGTTTTTAACGGATCTTTACGTTTCGGCACTCACAGATTCCGAAAATCATACAATTTTGTCGGTGTCTGTCTGTCTGTATGTCTGTCTGTATGTCTGTCTGTATGTCTGTCTGTATGTCTGTCTGTATGT
>CAKNWW010300337.1:0-13581 GCA_932074435.1 Andricus kollari | reverse complement strand
TATGAAATTAAAATTTCATAAATTCATCTTTTTTGGTTGAAAATTAACTTTTTGGATTAAAATTTCAACTATTTAGTTGAAAATTAATTTTCTTTTAATTCAGGCATTCGTTCAAAAAAGCATCTTTCTTCATTGGAAATTCCACTCTTCAGGTTGATATTTCTACTGTATTTTTAAAAATTCGTCTTATGGGCTTGAAAATTCGACTATTCAATTGAAGTTTAATCGTTTTTGTGGGAAAATTAGATCATTTGATGGAAGATTCATCTTTTTGGTTGAAAATTCAACTTTTTGGGTTGATAATTTAACTTTCTTTTGAAAAATTCGACTTTTAACCTTGAAAACTCAACTCGTTCGTTGACAATTTATCTTTGGGTTTAAAATTCATCCCTTTTGATTGAAAGTTGAACTACTTTATTCAAAATGCAATATATTTCATCTTGAAAGCTTAGGAATTTAAAGTCTTACATATTGCATTCGATATTGTTTCAATATTAATTTTATTTATAAGAATCTATTTCTCTATTATCCCCCTACATCCCTTTAAATAATCCTATTTCTCCTGTTTCGAGAGCATTTTGGTCGGTGAAGTCTGAATTATTAAACAATGAATAAGTTCACATTCAAATTATATAGTCTCAAATTTGAAGCCTTCATTGTTGAGATATTTCAAGTTCAAAATGATAAAAATGAAAGTTTCTGAAGTTTAAAATTAATGTAAGTTATAAAGTTCCTTTATTTGAAAATCATGCAAATTGATTGGTTTAACTGTTCAGAAAGAGACAATTTACACCCAGATTTAGAATCCTTTAAACTGAATGACTATTATTAAAAATTGTTTTAACTTTCAAGTTTATTTTGATTGCGCAAACAATATTTGAAAATCTATGAAAATTATGTTCTCTATAGTCCTAACCAAATAAATTTATTACTTCAGTTATTTTTTTTACTTACTTGAAGAATTTTATGCCACTTTTTGTGGACTTTTTTTCGAAATTCCATGCGACTTTCTCTGTAATAATCGGCGGCTAACGAAACTTTTTTAAAGCCTTTTAGTCGATTCAAGTCCTATACTATATTATAGATATCTCGAAATAAGATTCCCTAGTTAATTTACTAAAATTAATCAGATATTTTTTTGGGACATAAAAGTGAAAGGTTCTAGTATAGTATACTTTATTTTAATAATTAAAATAAAAATAGTGTAAGGACAGATCATTTTTTACACTAGCTGCTATCTTCCGTGTGAATTTTTTCCGAGTCTTTATCTGGAGGAAGTGCAGGAAACGACCGTTAGTTGATTGGTGAAAACAGCGCTGTTCGTCCTGCTCGCGAAACTCGAATTTGTCGAGCAGGGGATGAGCGGCAAGCTTTATCTCTTATGTAACAAAAAAAATGTTGAAAGCTACGCATGCGCTTTAAAATTATTTCTGGCTCCTCTGGCATGAAAATAATAACCAACTATTTAATCAGACCATACCAAAAATAAAAGCAACAAAGGATTTCGGACGCCAATTTAATTCAGGAGAATTCAATTTAGTTCAAAATATACGGGTCAGGAAACAATCATCTTCAGAATCCACTAGTGCAACCGAATATTCTGAAATTGATCTCGAGCTCCTGTATATTCAGGTTCTCTGCTCAATGCTTATAAGTTTTCATGTCCTCTCGCTGATTCTGAAGGTAGATTCGTCAAATCAATATCAATATAAGTAAATTGAATCAGCATCATTTCTCCTATCGTATTTCGTTTTAAAAATATTTTTCACAATTTCCGTTATTCAGATACTCCCTTGTATATGTATTTCATTCTCTTTATAGTTTTTTTTCTCAAGTCCTCTCTACGTCTAGTGCAACTGAGATTTTCCGTGAAAGCTCTCACTATAGGAAACTTTTCGTACGTGAAATATGCATAAAACGTGTGGTTGGGCAGTAAGAGATGGTCGAGTGAAGGGATAGTGGAGTACGCGAAACAAAAAATATATGAACAAACTGCGTTTCAATTGAATGGCCCATGCCCATCCTCTTTTTAACAGAGCCAGCTCCACAGATCTCGTTTTTCCTGGCAGAGGGTGGCGAAATAAAATCTCCGGAAAAAAGAGCTGAAAGGAGTAACGACACTCCTATATCCGTTTTTAGTGTCCGCGTTCATAAACTTTTTCACGAATGCATGACTCGCAGTTTTAACTCTTTGGTCTCTCCCAAAGCTAATTAGAAAACAAGAGAAAAATACCACTAAGCGAGATTTCCCTAAATCAGAGATACTTGTAACGAACAAATCAAAACATTTTAGGTTAAGTCGAGGGTGAAGGCCTAAACAATTTCATGTATTATTATTATTATTTGGTAAGGCTGGTCAAATTAAGTCCCTTTGCAGTGCGGTTAAAACCTATTGTACTAAGCTTTTTTATTTTAAGACTCCGGTGAAACAGAGATCTATACACGGGTCACTCTTGCTGGTAAGGTATCATTTAAGTCCTTTAACATGAGTACATATACTGCCAGGCGACTTCACTTTACTGGGTACAGGCCAGTGAAAATTTTTCTTTTACTAAGGTGGGCTTGGAATCACTGTATGAATGTAATCAGAACCAGTGCTAACCCGTGGCAGCATCCGACTTTATTAGTACTCGCATTTGCCTGGACGTTTGGCCAGGGAAGAGGAAAACTGCAGAAAACTACAATGGATTGACATCTGGACTCTTCCCGAGTCGAGATCCACCTCGTAGTTAATGCCGTCGGTTAATACTAGTACCAAGTTTAATTAAAATTAAATTAATTAAATAAATTACTTTCTATTGAACATTTTTATTTTCACTCAATAGTGTTCTAATCAAACTTAGTTAATTTTTCTTTATATTAGATTTTTAGTTTTTCTTGTATTCTTTATGAAAAAGGATTAGAAAAAGAATTTCAGCTAACAATAACAAGAATTTTGTATTTTATCTTAATCACGGGAATTCGTACACTCTCATCATATTAATTTCTCAAAAATTAAGAAATTAAAAAGTTCTTTTCTCGCATAAAGTTTGGATTAAAAAAACCGAATACATATTTTTGGAATTTTATGGCATCTAAAATTAGGAACGAGATCGCGAGACAAATTTCTAATATGGGTGAGCAGACTGGCTTCAATTTAAAAAAAAATCTTTGGAGCGACCCATTGTTTTTGAATGTCCTGAACGAAGACATAAGAGAAGGTAACATAAGAAGATAATCTTAAAAAATTCGTTAGTGACACTTGTACAGTTTATCATAGGTTTAAAAAAAAAATAACAATCCGGTGTCTTTCTGACATGAATTTTGTATATATCTTTCTGTAGCACGGGTAGAGCAGAAAAATATGAGGAGCTTGTAGACTATGAATTTTTCATTTGTCTCGCGCACATCCTCGATGAAACTTGGGAATTTCTACAATTCTAATATATTCTATATTAAAAAAAGTCAACCTGAGAGTAATTTCCTTGCAAACATTTTAATTCCGTTCCGTGAGACGCGAAAGTCAAATTATTTTTCACTTCATGCCCGTTTTGCTAAAAATAGTCAAATACAACATTTTGTATCAATTTTCCCAATTTAATTTAATGGTAGTTCCAAGTACATTCTAGAATTTATAGTCTCTTGAATATCACAATGTCTTGAGGATTATGGCATACACTGAAATATATAGAAGCATAAACAAGAAATACGTAGCGAGATTTTATGACTTAATTAAGAAAAAAAGTTTATAATATAAATATTTTTTTTTTAAATATATCCATTGTTATTAATGTAATGAATAAACGAATGATCGCGATTTTATGTCTCATACATAATCTTTATAAGGTATACAGGGTGTTTTTTTAAACTTCAGACATCAAAATATCTCAAGAAATACGCATCCTATGCAAAAATATCCGAAATAAAAACTTTTTATTTTCGAGGGAAAAAGGGGGGGGGGGGGGTGGGATGGGGTAAATTTTCTTCAAAGTCGCTTTTCTCCTCGAAAATAAAAAGTTTTTATTACGGATATTTTTTTCATAGGATGCGTATGATTTTAAGATATTTCGATGTCTCAAGTTAAAAAAAACACCCTGTATAAACGAACGTCCTGAACATGAGATTCAAATTCATTGATTTCTCTATGCTCGTAAAGCTGTATCAATTCAATCATTGTTAGAGCTGGCAGTCGTAAAGATACCTAGAATACATGGACTTGAGTGAGCCAGCTTTCTTAGTCCATACCCTACTTCCCTAGATTTCTAAACGCCTGCCTATATTCACCACCAATTCAATTTCCCAACAAGAAGAAGATGGGCAATTCGGCTTTAATGGTGGAATTATAAATGCAGTTATTTAGAGTTGATGAATTAAATGAATATAGTGTGTATGCTAATAATAGTAACTCGTATTTAAATGCTTCCACTAGCAACTTCATATGTTAATTAATTTATATTTTATATAAGGATATGAAATTTCGAATTTTCTGCCAACCCTTAACTGAATGAAAAATTTAAAAAGTTTTCTCTTATCTAAGATGACCTAGTGGAAACTTTATATAATTTTGTGTACATAATCTATATAGTAGGAAATTTCTTTTTCACCAAAAGGATAACAGTTGAGGGGTAGCGTTTAAAAAATGCAAACATCGATGCGTCCAAATGACAAGATTCTATCTGGAAAAATGTATAATAAAAAAGTCTATCTGAGGTGGAAAATTTTTGAAGTTTCTGAATCCCATTTAAAATGTATTGGGGACACCAACCGTTTGAAGCTCAGTCTGAAAAGCTATGTCAAATGTATTAACATACACTAACGGGGGAAATTATCTATATTGCTTCTTGAGCTGTTGCTGAACTGCCTTAATTTTTATAATATTAACATGAAATTTTTTCCTCCCAATAATACGAAAGGTAATAAAATTCTGAATCTAATAAGCCCGTGTTGAAGACACGAGCTTATTGTTAAGATAAATCTATAGGCTGTTTTTCTAAATTTTGAAAATATTTTAAGAATTATCTCCTTAGATTAGGCCCTAGGGATCAGCTTGGTGCAAAACGTGCCAATAGTTCAATAATTTGTAAATACTTACGAAAATTTGGTTTAAATCTTTATTTTTTTGCACCAAGTTCGACCCTAGAGTAGAATGTAGGGAAAAAATTCTAAAAATATCTTGAAAATTCAGAAAAATACTACAATATATTCTTGTTAAATTGACATTTTGACATTGAGAATTTATGCTTTGAAAAATTTGAACATCCACCTCAAACTATTGTCTAAAGTATATAATTTCACATTTATTGTAAAAAATGCATAGTGTTAATTGTGAGCTGTGTATTTGAAGGTCGCTCAATATTCAATATTCACATAATTTTTACATACTCGACAAAAAACAAGTATTAACTTGATTATCGTCGAATCTGCACATAAAAATTTGTAAATAAATGTTATCAGTTTAATTGTTATTACCCATTTTATATTTCTCATGAAAAAAGGTCCATGACATTTCGTATACATAAAGTAGGAGCGCTAAAGGAATATTCAGTTATTCAGCTGCACATCTCAAAAGCACTACAATTTAAAAGTCTTTTAACATTAACATCCGTGCGATTTTTATTTCTTTTCTTGCTCTGCTACTTTATTTATAGTTGTGAATGTAAAAGAAAAATTACAGAACTATTTCTAGATGAAGCTAAGGGTGAGTCTAAAAACATTTAATTGAATTCATACTATTTTATGTTTCGCATAATTAAGCAATAATAAATTCACATCAATGTGATCAAATGGAATTTTATTTTAATTTTACGATGTTACTTGCATCAAATTTTTTTTATGAAATAAAAACTCGAAAAGATTTAAATTAGTTTCCCCTCAATGAGTAAAATTAAAATACATTTTTTTCGGCAAGAACAACTCAAATCAAGTCATTTTTTGAAGAGGTGAAAGACCTCTTAGTTTGTTCATTTTTTGTATCATCCCGAAATATCATTTATTGTTAATAATACATGTCCCAACATATCTATTACGTCAACGAATCATATTTCTGGGTCCACAAACGTACAAGAAGTCGAAAAAATATTTTTCCTTATTTCAATATCATTTTACAATCAAATTTGCTTAATCAGCTAGCCTAAGATCATTTTAAACCTGTATAGTGTACACATTTTTTATGTATATTGAGCTGTAAAATATTAAAATTATATTGTGTGATTCGAAACATGTAAACTACTCTTAAAATTTGGTAAATTATTTTGGACTCTACTGGCAATTTTTTATTATGCAAAGAAAGTATTTTTTATTTCTCTCTAACTACGACTGCACTTTTATAAAAATATTTCGAAATTTATGAAGTTAGTACCTTACAAAAGTGATAGGATATTTTATGAAGTTTTGAATGCTATAACAGAATCGTATGTTCAGGAAATTTATTACGGAAATTTCCATAATTTATCTTAAATTTACGAAACTAGTAAGTGAATTTTCTTCAACATATCCTCATTTTACGAAAAATGCAACCACATAAAACTTCCGAACTTGCTTCATAAAATTAAGACAGACATTTCTAACAGTTTATCGTCTATCTAATTACATTAAGTCGTAAGCCACTAAAATTAAATTTCACAGAAAAGACAAAAAAACTCTAGCTAAATATTTCAAGAAAATACAAAAACTTCAAGGTAAACATTGACATGAAAAAGCTTAATAGTTGCAATTGATATAAATCCTATACACAGCAAAAACTAGGGTTTCAATTTTCTTTCAGGTCGCCCTCTTGATCAATGTCAAAACTGAAAAACAATTTAATACATTTTGACGCAATTTTTTTCGTCAAAATGAAACTTTGTTTTTTTTTCCTGTGTAAAATTAAATCAAACAAACTTTAAAAGTCAAATTTTATCAGCAGATTTGATACAAATTCTATTTAACTCAATCAAGCGAATTTCACGAATCAAAATCTATGATTACATTTGATAGAAATTTCTATCAAATTTTATCCAGATAGAAATCCTATACCTTTTTATCATATTTTGATTAAAATTCGATCAAATCTTATCAGTACAAGACTTGTATCAAAATCTATATATCGGAGTCTAGGATATTTCTATAAAATTCTATCTGTCGAGAAATAATATACATGTCTATAAACAGTGTCTCACTGAAATTCTATGAAATCTTATCTGGAAAAAATTGATCAAATTCTATGCTTCAGAATGTCGGATATTCCTATCAAATTCTATCCTTGGGATAATCGCTTTCTTTTTTTTATTAATAGTTTCTTATTAAAACTCTATGAAATCTTATCTGGACAAAAATTGATCAAAGTGTATGCTTCAGAATGTCGGATATTTCTATGAAATTCTATCCTTTGCGTAATCATTTACTTTTTTCTCAAAATATTTACATTAAAACTCTATCAAATCTTATCGGCACAAGACGTGTATCAAATTCTTTGATATGAAGTACCGGCAATTGCTACCAAATTCTATTCGTGCATAAATCTTATACTTTTATACTAACATCACCTCATTGAAACTCTATTAAATCTTACGTCATAAACCTTTTATCAAACCCTATGTTCCATAATCTTGGATATTTCTATCAAATTATATCTGTTAACAAATCGTGTACTTTTCCATGAACATTTTTCCATTGAAACTCAAATAAATCTCACCAATGCGGAACTTGTGTCATATACTATCTTACAAAGTTTCGGAAATCTATCAAATTATATCCATAAAGAAATCTTATATTTTTATATCAATAGGTTCTCATTAAAATTCTGTCAAATCTGTTTGGCACAGGACTTATACCAAATCCTTTGTTTTATAATCTTGGAAGTTTTTATCCATCTTTGTCCATCGAGAAATCTTATACTTTCCTATCAACAGCTTCTCATTGAATATCTATTAAATTTTATCCACTGCAGACTTATATTGAGTCCTACGTAACAGAATCTCAGAATTGTTTATTAAAGTGTGTCCGTCGAGAATGACAATATCTTGGTAGAAATATATAAAATTTCTCGACGAGTAGAATTTGACAGAATATTTCCAGGTTCTGGAAAATAAGGTTTGATACATGTCTGGTGCGGATAAGATTTGATACATAAAGTTTCAATAAAAAAAACTTTTGATAGAAAAAGTATCAGATTTCACAACGGATAAAATTTCATAGACATTTTTGTGATTGCTAGACTTAGTAGAGCTTTTAGTGATTTAGTAGAGTTATAATGCGAAAATGTTCATTGAAAAGTTAGAGTTAGATAAAAACTTGCAAGATTCTGGAACATAGGATTTGGTACAAGTCTTTTGCTGCTAAAATATTATAGAGTTTCAGTGAGAAAATGTTGATAGAAAACTATAAGATTTCCTGACGAATAAAATTTGGTAGAACGTTTTGAGCTTGTTTTTAAAAGTGGATAGAAATGTGGGATATCATATTCGATAGTACTGGATTTCTACCCAAATAGCGTAAAAACTTGTGAGGAACTTGGGATATAGTCTATTTCGCTTTAACAGAATTAATAGAAATTCTATGTAAACGTTCAATAGACATTGATTTCCTTATATAGCGGGACACACTAGGACCCTTCTAATAAAGATGATTATTTATTTTGATAGACTTCCTGTCAAAAGTGTTTGATAGAAATGTAAAGAAAATTTCTAATATTGCGGATACAGAAAATGGATTGAAAAGTAATTAATTTTGTTCACCAAATCCTATCAAACTTTTCCAGCAGAATATGTAACTAGGTGGACAATATGTTCTATATTCTTTGAAGCATATTAAGGTTCATTCAGTCTCACAATGTATGACTAGGTAATATTAAATTCTCTTTTGCCTCCTTACTTTCTGATACTTCTGTAAAGAAGTAAATAGTTCCATATTGCGCAGCAGTAGATAAAATTTCACTATTTTCTACAAATCAGAAGCTACTTTGTATTTATAAGAGACAGTCTAAGAAACTATTTTAGTAAATCTCTGGAACTTTTAATTTTTGACTGAAACAAAAGGCAATCAAATTCGGTAGCACATGGAAATTTTTGTATGAGTTCGCAGCGCTCTCAACTTGATAGAAACTTTCAATTTACACGTTTTGAGTTAGAAACTTGTCATTTGGACATGCCGATATTAAGAACTTGTATTTAACGAGATAATAAAAAATCATTCTATTTTATAAAAGAATTTCGGGTACCCGGGTATAGCCCGATAATCCGCGTACTCGAGCAATAACCGTTACCTCGAGTATCCGATTACCCGACTATACAATTTAATTTACGTATCTGAATCCGTAAAATTTTTCTATTTGACACTTGATGGAAAATAGTGTTGGCGACATGTTATCTGGCTCACATGCTTCAGTTATAAATCAAGATGCGGCGATTCTATAGCAGCAGAGAGTAAACTGATATAGCTTATCACATACGACAATAGAATTGTATACCCGGAAGTTGACCTACCTCTCAGGTTATATACGAGTCAATATCTGAATCCTCTCAGACACGAGCTAGGTAGTCAGCCAAGATTGAAAATATAAACTATGGTGAGTCTCAAATATTTGTGTCACCTTCTTCCATCTCAATCTCAACTTCGACATTTCGCGGAAGAAATTTAAAAATTCTTTTAAAATTTTTTTTTTTTTTTTATTATACCATTAAGCCGTTTCCCTTTCAAAATCTTCTTTTAAAATCGTGTAAATTTTCTCTGCGATTTTCTTTCCACCTCGTAACAATTATTCTCTATAATACGAAAATCTGAAAGTCGTCATCAATTTTCCTGAACTAAGAACAGTTTTCTCATTCGAAATAACTATGTTCTGATCCATTGGCTTGAAACCGGTTCTAAAAGAAAAATACGGACAGGAAAAGATATATTAGTTAGAGAAAAATTGCGGTAGAGGAATTACACAATAAAAACTAGAGGGTCTTTAAAAATGAGGATTATTTTCAAAGGGTCATATTTTAATACCCAATATGCGAAGCGTTTTAACCTGACGTTTTATTCTCACTTCGATCCTGTTTTAATATAAAAAAGTGGTACTAAAATTTAATTCATCATGCTACCTTATGATGATACTTTTCTTTAAAACAATTTACGATGTACTTTCTTGCGTCCACTTGAGACTTATTACAGTCTTGCGCGATTCATTGACGTGGAAAATGAAAAAGAACAAGAAAAGATGTACACTGCGAACCGACTGAGTTTCCTTGGATACACGTTTCGAAGTTTAAAGAACACTTCAGTACCATTTCCTTCCGACAGTTTCATTTCTTTCCGATTACTGTTAAAGAGCTTAAAGACTAGAGAAGATTGACTTCTAGAAAGTCTGAAATTCGAAGACTTTTTATGAGGTATGTAGCATTCTAATATTAAAATAAAGCTTTTTTGGACCACTTAGAAAAATAATGAAGCCCAAAATTATCTCAAAACATAGGAAAAAAGTTGATTTTTTTACTCAAAAGTAGTTGAATTTTCTAGTTAGGTTCTATTAATTCAGTTCGCATTGAAGCAAACAAAAAACAATAAAAAGAGTTGGTATCTTGAAAAACTAGGGAAAAACAAGAATTCTTTAATAAATGGGAAATGAGGTGCTATTTTTCGCAAACTTCGCAAACTTTGTGAAATTCATCATCAGGAAACGTACTAAACGTTATATGAGTTGAATATTTTACACTTTGTCTGACAATGTACACGGGAAACTAATTTGCAACGCAAACCATGTGCCTATAAACACGTTGTACCGGAAATTTAAATATCATGTAGGATTTGCGAAAAACAAGAGAAAAAGTGTAATTGCGAATACAACTTCAAGCTCTTTTAACGCCCATTGTTAGCAGTAAGGGTAACTTCCGTGTCTGCTCTCTACTTTTCCCGACACTTAGAGAACAATTAGAGAATGCCCTCAAACCACATTCCTATTATAGCAATCCTCCACAATTTTATAAAACTTTAAGCTCTACTTTAATCCCGATGAACATGACAGAAAACGCATAAGTGTATATATGCTAAAATGCGGAATTGTAAGTGGAAACTAAAACGTGAGAATTGAAAGAGAAAACTGAAAGTGGGTCTAATTTTCAGGAAAGTCTTATTTTACAAAGCAACAAATGGAATGAATGTACGAGCGTATATAGGAAAATATTTCTACTAGAGTAAACCGTGATTTTACATACACTACATATTTCAGAGTCAAACCACGGAACGTGATTAATCAAAACATTTTTAATCCGTTTTACGCAGAAGGAAAGTAAAATACCAGTTGGGGAGACCAAAAAACATATTTTTATTTTTTCCAAAAAAAGGACAACAATGAATAAACTTTTGTTTTTGTTATCAAAAGATTTTTTTCATCTTTTTTGTTTTCAACGGAACTGTATTAAGAATGCCAATGTAATGTATGCATTACATTACTCAAAAAATGTGGATTTATAATTGATTTTTAAAAACACTAACTACTTTTGGGGTTAATCGTTTATTTGGTTTTCAATAATTTCTCAGAATATTTGAAGATATTGGATCTGGACAAGACATACAATTTTATAACGAAACGGATATATTTGCTTGATAATTTTGTGAACAATATTATTAAACTTCTATTAAGATTTCAAAAAAAAATTACTAATTTTTTCCAATAAAACATTTTGTTATGTTTAAAAAAGCATATCGAGATAGGAAAATCTTAGAAAATAAGAAGAAATGTATTATATTCTCGTAGAAAGTAATATGAATCGATTAAAGATCTTAATAATGTTATATCTTAGTAATAGTTTTTAATTAACTGTTTCATTAAATTTAAATAATTGTTAAGTAATTTTAATGTTTTACCGTTGATTACTTGAAAATACTGTAATAACAACAAATAGATATTTCCATAATTTATATTAAAAATTGAATATGTTAAACAAATTTTGTTTCAATAATAAATTATGAATGTTTATAGAGATTTTTTTTATTTTAGTTGGAAAAGGAGACCTGAAAAAGCGGATGTTCGTTCATACGTTATCTCTTTTCTAGGTGAAAGAATTACAAATAATTGCTATTTTTGGCAACCAGATAACCAATTTTCCGAACTGACCTTGAAAATGTCGTTCACAAATATTTTCATGGTCATATTCGTAATCAACACTTTAAATACGTTAATATATTAATTATGAACGTGATTTTTCCAAATATTTGTTAACAAATTTGTTGTGTTTTTTGGCAAAATATCACACAAATTTTACCCTTTCACGCCTGAAATTTACTTTTGGATTAAAAAAAAAATTTCCAAAAGGTTTTAAACGATTTACTCTAAAATTCATATAATTATTTGTTTTTCTTTCAGGTAAGTACCAGCAAACATGTTTTTCTCTCATCAAAAAAGCTAAGAACGTAAGTTATAGTCTTAATATACTTCTACATATTTTTATTATGTTAAAACCGAATTGAAATAATTGTATTAAAATGAGATCTGAAAATTTACCCGGAGAAAAGTTATGTTTAAATTTAAGAAATTGTTTCTTTAACTTTTTTTTATTTCTGAGTAAAAGTACCTCTAAAGAACAAAGTTTCTGTTCGTAGAGATCGTCAGACGAGTATATACACTCAGAAAGAGAATTCTTAAATAAAAAGAATTGTTTTCTTGGATATACATGAATATTTGATTGAATCGAACAAATTTTGGTTTATTCAACAAAGTATTTCATTAAATCAACAAAATTTTTTGGTTGAATCAACTAGAAGCATCTATGGTTTAAGCAAGAATAATTTTGTTGATTCAATCAAATGACTTTCTGAGTGTAGTGGCATGATTAGTTACAATGTTATCCACCATCCACCTCATGTAACCCTTTTCCAGCTCCACCTATCATTTTGCAAGATTGTGTACGGCCGACCGTAAAAATATACTCAGTAAAAATGTGTTTGATATTGTATCATGACGTTCTATTCCTTCTTTGGCATCAACAAATTATTTGCTTGAAACCATTTGTTTAATTTAAAGAAAGTGATTCAAATAAAATTACTGGCAAAAATTTAAGAAATTATTCATTTGAGCTCATTGTTTTAAACCAAGAAAATTATTTGTTTAAATTAAATAAAAGGTTTTCTTCAAACTACTCTTTCAATCAAAATTAGTAAAATTTCACTAATTGCTAGTGAAATTCTGCTAATTCAATTAGAGAAAGGTGGGCCATTAAAGTTTAGTCGAAAATTACTAAGTAGATTAGTGGAAATATATACTAATTCAATGGTTGAAAACTACTAATTATTGTTGTGTAAAATACGTGAATTTACTTAGGGCTATACATATATTAAATAAATGAAGTTTATAGAAATGGAAAAAGTGACAGTAAATAGAAAAGTTTCATAAAAGAACGAAACTGTGTAACATTTTCAGCGTTACTAAAATAATAAGAAGGCCATGGAACTCTAAATAAATAAAAAGAAGGCAATATTTTAAAAATAGTAAATAAGCTGCATTATCTTCACCAACATAACGCATTTCTACGTTAGTGCTTCAAAACGGAAAAACATAAATTATGTACACACTTAATATATTTCACCCTACTTTATTTCCAAAAAAAGAATCTCCTTAATCCATGTACTCTTAAAAAGCAGGAA